>VFFE01007510.1:1060126-1219853 GCA_008921705.1 Burhinus oedicnemus
GCAATATCCTTGGGAGCTCAGTTCAGATATTTCTTTAATTACATTTTTAAATTATTAAACACCTCAGTGTACAGAAGGAGAAAAATCATCAAGAGATGTCACTGAAACATAATCGTAAATTTACCACAAACACACACCAAGAAACTTTCATTAAATTATTTTACCCCAGTACGAATCCTGCTGCCTAAACTGGGAGTTTTACCTGAGACAAAGTCTGCAACGTCGAGACATGGCTCGAACCACTACAAACCAGAGTAGCTTTCACATACTGTTGGAAACTCAGACACCACTAAGTGCTACACATCGCCCTATCTCCTCTCCTAGCTCCCAAGCTTTTTGTAGTAATTCAGTAACAACCATATTCTCAAGCAAAGCAAGTTCACCTGGTCTATTTCTGTTTGGCTTGTGCTGGTATTACATTGCCTATTTTTCTAGGGGGTTTTTTGGAGTTTTTTTGATTATTTTTTTTTAAAAAATCCACGTATAAACATTATAAAATAATTCTTTCATTAGCTGTCCAGAGACATCACTATGAAGGTTTTGGTAAAAGCGTAATTAGCTGCCTTGAATAGTTTTCTTTGATTTTTTTTTACATGCTATATATTTTTTTTATTTAATATCCAGCACCAGGTATTCAGGTAGTACTGGTTTGTCAGCTGCAAATACAAAGTATATATGTATATATATACACACACATAAAATAGCATCCTGTGAAATAAAAATTACCAAATGTCAGGCACAATTGTTTGCATACACAAGAGCGTAATTCAGAATTACATACGAAAAAGTTGCCTTTTTTGTATCATAGACTTTGTTTAATCAATTTAATAGCTACATTCAGCTGTCTGATATGTGGATGAGCATCTTTATAGGTAACTATGGGAAGGTTACTATATTCATTAAGGTGCTGCTTCAATTAAAATCTCATGAACAAGTCAATGATACAGATCCTAAGACTGACCCAAGGTAAATGAATGTATTACTGGGAATCACCGTTTTTCTTTCTTGGAAGCCCTCCTCTGTTGTCACCGCAAACACAGGAGGAGGACTGGTTGAATCTAAACTACTTCCTTGCAAGGGCTGAGCCTAGGAAAGCATTAAAAATTAAGACTGTGAGCTGACTGATTATTCCTTATGTTCCAAGACACATCATGATACCCTTCTGTCTGCTGCATACGACTTCAAATCGTGTTTATCCGGCTTCACCAGGAAAATCTGTAGAGTGTAGAGGTACTTGACTTATGTAAGTACCACCAGAGTCTGACCCTCTGTTGTGAATTGCCCTCCATGAACTTCTTTTTTCCTTCTAGGCCAGATTTACTCTTGAATCGATGTAATGAACTGTTCTGGGATGTAGGAAGGCAGGCATTCATTTAAAACAATTTGCCTTGCAGCTTGTGAGCTTGATCTGTGTGTTCTGTCACAGAGGACAGCAAGTTGCATGTACAGTAAAGAGCAGCTCTAATGCAAACTGGGCTACAAGTGAATGATGGTGGTGTAAGCACATAAATGTAACTACAGGGATTCCTGTGCTCCATTCAGATCTTAACCTGCACTCATTTCAGGGCATTCATGATTTTTCTAACACATTTGAAAACCAGCTACTAAACAAAACAAAATGTGCATTTTCTTTCAAGGCATTTAGGAGCCTTCCAAAAGCCCTTAGGTACCAAATTTGCCCACACACATACACACACACACACACACACACTCTTACTGAATACACAAAAAGACAAATCCTTCATCACATTTAGAAAAAAATGACACTATAATATGCATCAATAAAAGGCCTATTAACTTACAGTGACTGCTTCACATGTTTAGGCTTGCACAGTTTTCGAGGAATCTTCTCAAAACATAGGTAGCATCTAGCTTCTAAACTGCGCGTATCCTCGGATATGTACATGAAACTGTTATAGACACCATTATCTACATTCACTAAAGAATCGAATCCTTGACTTGGAGCACAAACTCGTCCTATTCCTTGCTGCCTTCACGACTGCTATGTAACTCGATCTCACTGCACACAGACTCTGCTTGTGTAACAGGGAGCGTAATTAAACATAGGCACTCTTGTACAGCATTAGTTGCACTATTTCCTATATTTAGTTACTACAGGATATTCCAATCAACATAATCTAACACAAAGGCTTCAACTATAGCAATAAAAGAAGCATCCCTGAACCCTTCTCTAGCACCGTGGTGAGCTGCTGTGGAGCAGCCTAAGCACGTGCTAGGAAATGTCCTTACTGGCAGAGTGGTCACTTCCAACCAGCTATTGGAATAGTCCCTGGTCCGTGCTAACTCCCAGGCTGCACCTGTAAGCCAGAACTGCAGCTAGCACAGGCAAAGTTTATCATTAGGCTAATAAAGTATCACTGGCATATGTAATAATCACATTCCAGTACCCAGCAACGTTCCCCGACACATTTAATTTTCTAGCATAGGGGCAGTCAAACAGCAGCACGGACTCCTACTTTGAATAGCACATAGTATGGATTTCATCAGTCTCTCTCCTTCATGGCGTGCTGAAACTCTTGATGTCAGTGGACCTTTTGTATATTTACAGTTGGTCTGAAGATTCTGACTAGTCCTTAAGCAAAACAGTTACACACATGAATGGAGAAAGCCAGACTGACCTTCCTGCACATGCAGTCCCAGCGTCTTCACTACGTCTGAGGCTCGTTGCCCAATCGTGGTGTCACAGGTGAGCTGGCTCTTAACAGTCATTTCCGAGCGTGCCCCAACGAGAGCCAAGGAACGCCAAGGCAATGCAAAGCCTACTGCTCTGGCTGGGATGCCAGCCCTCCCATACACAGCTAGGCCACACTCTACTGAATGGGATGGGACCATCCCACCCTGCTGTGCCAGTTCTGCACTGGCATCCTCACCCCTTGGTTTGTAGCCCAACAAAGCAAAGGACAAGAGGAGGATTTTTATAAACTAGCGCTGGATCACGTATGTGTGTGATCACTTCTTTGATTTTTTTAAGACCTGATGATTTTTGTAATCATCTGGTCTGATTTAAGAGTAATTATCTATGTTATCACTGTTTGCCGTGTTGCCCTTGATTTACATGCTGCCAAGCAACAGAACAAATTAGCTTTGTAGGATCAGACAAGATACGATGCACTCAATGTAATTTGGCTAAGGATATGGTAAGGTGACGCAAGAGTTTGGTCATAAGATCTTGCGAGCGAGTTGTCTGCTGATGTAAGCCAGCAAGGTAAAACAGTATTATTCTCAGACAGGGATTCCTTTCTACAGTAGGAAGAAGAGAGGTGGGAAGCTCCCTAACTACCAAGGCAGCCATTAGCAGTGCAGTTTCGCTATAGCACACTAAGATGCCAATCAACTTTCCATTTACCCACCAAAAAAGTAATCCAGAATCTCTACCAAACTGCTGTAAAGTTTCAAGCAAGTGAAGGATTAAGCAAGCTCAGAATTTGCGGTGGATATTAACAAAGGCTACCACTCATGAAGATACCGATACACATGGGTGGTACGGCCTATGATTTTATAGTAAAAAGAATGTTTGGTTTAGATTAGGATTTACCCAACTTACATGCAAAATTAAACAAAAACACTGCAGATTTCAAATCAAGTTAGCCTGACAATCCTTGCTGGCTGTCCATAGGATTGAAATGTCTTCCATTTAGGATAAGCAATCAATTTAGGCAAGTGCTTGACAAACACTCGAATGGAAAATGCAGGTGACTTGTCATTGGAGTGTTTACATAGGTGGCACGATAGACAAAATGAAGCATGAGCTAGGTAGTACGCTGCTGGGTTTCTCATACCATTATATAGGTTGAATTTTGTTTATATTGTATTCTGCATATTCTCCTCTTCTTTACTGTTTATATAAAAAGACTGCAAGGAATGAGATGAAGCTGATGCAGTTGTCAGCTGGCTCCGGTTTTCCTCTTCCATCGGTGCAGCACTCCTGGCTGCTGGGGCATGCAGCCGGTGAGCGTCCAGCATCTCCAGCAAGAGATCATAAAGTGGAACTACATTTTTACACTTCATATTGTACAGGTGCTCCATTCCTTTGTTGCTGTGGGTTGTAATGAAACAACAGTTACTTTCCACATATGCTATGGGGAAAAAAAGCTATCAGCTAATAATATTTGTTAGGTTCATATAAATTCCACCTTGTACAAAACAACTAAGTGTACAGTCCTGCTACGGTTAGCAGAAGGAGGCACCTTCAAAGAAGAGTTCAGACTGCCCATGAGCAAGTCGCCTTCGAAAGGTGGCTCTTCTGCTCTCCTTTGCCTGAAAGGTAGCCCAGAGCACATGGACTCCCAATTTAGGCACTGTAACTAAGTGGATGGGATCAATCTTCGCTTTCCCATAATAAAATGTAAAAGATCAGGGTTTCTTCCTAGAAGATAACTTCAGCCAATTTGTTAACAAATGCTCACTTGTAATAGTATCCATTCACAAAACTATGAAACTATGGAAACAATAATTAACTTCACTGTGCATCTGGAACTTCCTTAATTGTACAAATTCTTCTTCTTAAGAAAAAAAAAGACAGGAAGACAAAGAAACTCCACAAAAAGACACAAGTAAAAAAACCACATGCACACATCACTTGACTTTTTCCTGAAGACCTGTATGTCAGCCCAGGAGGTAAAATCTGCACAGTTCAGTTTTAGTAGCTATGATGTGCTGCGTACTCTAATTTTAGTTTTATTAACTGAAATAATGAAAATTGAAATCTGTGTAACAACATCTCTTGTTCCTTCGTAAAAAGAAAATCTATAGTGTATCTTTGTATAGACTTGTCATGTTGTTAATATTCTAGCCACTGAGCAGCTACCTTAAGAGTTAATTACATTTGGGAGAAACATTGCTGCGAGTACTAACAGAGTGCTTCAGACACCTCACCTCTAGTTAACAAAGGACACAGTCCTCTAGATTGGGATTCAGTACATCTGCATTTATCCTTACCCATAAAATACACATAATGATCCTAATCTCTTTTCTAAAGTGATTTGCAATCAAGCCACTTGTGAAAAGTGGCTACGTAAAAGTGATAGTTTTATTAAATCTTATCTAAGAGACTAAAGTTTGCAGAACTAAGCTACTGCTGCATTAGTATTCAACTTGTTACTTTTCAAACAGAATACACGATGCACATATCATTAAAAGTAGATATTGTTTACAGCACTATCAAAACAAGAAGCAAAGGAAAAGAGAACTAGAAGCAGCAAATGGGGAAAATGTTTACCCCTTTCACATCATAATCCAACGTACTGTTTTGCACACGTTCCATATATCTTTATGGAAATTAGACTTTTTTTTTTGTTTTTGGAACAGTTTGCACTCCCACCTATAAAGGAAAAGCATGCGTGCGCATTTGAGAAACCTCCCTTGCACAGGACCAGTGCAGGAGGGCTGACTGAGCGCTTGCTCTCACCTCATGTGTCTGATGTGAGAGAGGATGAGGAGGAGCTGAGCCAGCCGTCGGTGTTGCTGCTGCAGAGAAAGACCCGACTTAGCCATTAAGTGTATCAGAGTGTCTGTGATTTTGTCCAGAACACGGTGAATATAGTCTCTCTCTTCCAGAGATTTCAAGGTGCTGGAAAGAAAAGTGTACACACCTGGAGTAGGAAGGAGAAAGAAAACAAAAAAACCACAGACAAAAATTACTTTGATGGAGTCAGACTTGCCCAAGGTACGCCTTGTGGCTGACCTCTTCGGCTGTGTTAAACCATGGGAGCTGACTTTGTGCGAACCCTCCTGTTTGCCAGGCAGGTCACTGGTTTGAATGACCCTGGAACCTGGATTTGGCCACTGTAGGCAAAGCAGGAGGAGGAAGATGATGCCTCTTCCCCGCCTGGGTCCCTCCAAGGTCTGGGCCAGGCGGCAGGCAACACCTGCAGCCTGCAGCTAGACCTACCCATGGGCTGCACTATTCTCAGTCACTCAGCTTCGAAACCTTGAGGAGACGCTGTCACCCCTTGAGAGCTCTGCAATACTTACTGACCAGCCCAGGCCTTCAGCAGTTTTTGCCATTTTCTCTGCTGTTCAATGTTTGATTTTTGGTGATTTGCTAGTCAATCTAGAACTGAATAATATGTTACCACAAAACATATAAACAAAATGAAGGTTTGTTTATGCACACTCATCTCAACAAAACCCTTCCAACCAAGTAAGAGCCTTGAAAGGTGTGCTCCTTCACCTGCAAACCCGACTCTCTTTTAAAATCATGCCCAAAGCAACCTGTGTAAATGTAGCCATCTTACATTGCTTACTGCTGACAGCAAGCAGCCTGGAGATTTGGACCAGAAGGAAATTTTCCAGAGATGAAAACACCTTCAAACTCCCCCTCCAACAGCCCCTCTACATCTCCCATAAAACACTCTAACCCAGGCATAACAGCTTTTGCCAGTAGTAATTCTTGGGTGCATGAAGCACATCAGCTTTCTAAATGGGAAATTCTAAACTATTTTGCACGTTTTTATCTTGAATTTGTTCTGGATGACAAAACACAGCCAATGCGAATCGGGTCACAACAGCACTGTGCTGCCAAAAAGCACCATTTGTTTAATCTTCTGGATTGAGCCAATAACTCTAAACAGGTTATATTACTATAATCCAGTCCTGAGGTGGCAAAAGTTTAAGATGTATGTATAGTAATACAATCAAACTGCCTTTAAGTGCTTTAAGTGCTATTAAGAAAAAAAGACATACATACACTAACATACACACATACACAGACATATATACTCTAGCTTGTTTGTAGCCTGAGGGATGTGCTATCAGATTCGAAGATAAGAGTATTTTACCATGGATCTGAACAGTCAGGGAAATAAAGATTTATTTTTTTTTCACCATCTTCTTGGTATACCTCACCTCCTCACATCATCTTGGTAGTTCAAGGGCCTGACACCTAGAACTACCGTAACTTGCAAGTATGTTTTATGAATTTGAGTGTTCCGTACTAAAAAGAAATATAAATTTGTGTTTGTGAATGTCAGCGTGAGTGTCTCTGAGAGACAGAGATTTCTTTCAAAAACAAAAGGGTAATTCAAACAAAGCACAACTTCTGAAAACCATGAGTCAGAGCTCTTAATTTTGGTAATGAATATTGCTTCAAATTTGGTATAGATCGATAGTACAATGGCCTCTTTTCTCACAAAGCTTTTTGTGATTAGTATTATTTTTACTAAAATGAATTCACCAAGGAGAAACAGCTCCTGGGGCTTCTCTCAGCTGAATGACTCTTACCCACCCTCACATATGCTTACTGACAATATCAGGCTTTATAGCTTAGCAGGTACCTGTACGGGCAAGATTCTTAAATATTACTGGCAAAACATAGTCCACTGGAAGGAAACATTAATCTCATAAACCCATCGAACCTCCAGAGTAGCTTATTTCAGCCAGAGGATGCTATTGTGCCCTTGTAGCAATACCTCTTAGTTTCATAAATTTGAAACCAGAAAAAAAGAAAAAAATCTGTTAGGAGGAATTGTTTCTCACCTAGGTCTAGTCCAGAAACTATTAAAAAGCATAAATCAAAAAAAATCACTCCCCCAAAAATGTAGAGACTTCAGGCAATTGCCAGTCAATAGCTGCCAAGAAAAAAGACATTTGTTTTTCCTTTCTGTCCCCCCGGTGACTGCTCCTGCCCCAGGCCAATGACCAGAAATTTCCCCAGAAGAAATGCCAGCTATCCATCACACACATACACACACGAGCATAGTTTGGAACAAGAGTG
Organism: Burhinus oedicnemus; assembly: GCA_008921705.1. Taxonomy (NCBI): domain Eukaryota; kingdom Metazoa; phylum Chordata; class Aves; order Charadriiformes; family Burhinidae; genus Burhinus; species Burhinus oedicnemus. The sequence goes on from VFFE01007510.1 coordinate 1,067,862, forward strand.
CAGAAAATTGTCTTAGCAAAGTGAAATTTAACAGTCTCAGAGGTCTTTCCAAGTGCTGAAGCTGAAAGTAAGCCTAAATTGAATAGCTCTTTCTGTAGGTCAGTATTGTAAAACGTAATTGGAGCAAGAACAGAGAAAGCACCACTCTACAAACAAGTAAAGTCTATTGGTCTGTCTGTGCCCATGACACAAAGCTGTGCACACAACAGGGTCCCTCGGGGACTGCGGTGCTACCATGTCAGCTGCTGGCATATAGTGATACAATTTTATATGTGTCACTATATATAGTGATATATTTTTGCACATTACTGTAGAGGAGAATGCCCTCTACATCTTTTCTGTCACAATAAACCCCAGTTTAAAACATCTTTACATTTAGCGTTCAGGCTCACAGAAAGACTCTTCTGCCCCTTCCACCGTGCCCCATTGCTCCGGATCTGTAGCAAGTCAGGCTGAGCTATGAGCACATTCAGCTCCGTACCATCCGCTCATGCAATTATCCAGCCCCCCAAATAAAGAAATAAATAAAAAGCACAATTTAACAGGAGCCGTAAATTCAGGAGAAACGAATAGCAGTCACATGGAATGATGTACCAGGAGGTCTACAGGATCTGTAAAATCAGCTAAATCTTTCCATCTCTATGGACTAACCACCTAAGTAATTAGGCAAATCAGCTGCTAAGGCAGACATGACCTACATCTTCATCTCCAAAATGAAAGCCTGTTGCTTTGCCACATAGCACCACACTTTTCAGATACCTTCAAAATTAAAACATCTGGCATCATGTTGCACTTTCACGGTTCTAATACTCATGTTGCAGTATTAAGAAACAGCCCTTTATTATTGAGCTCAATGTGTTTTTTGAAAACACAATTTTGCTTTTTAGACAAAAGATATATTGCTGCAGCTTTAGAGGGGCATCTTCTGGTTTGTTATTTAGCTAGAGACAATGCTGTTCTTATTGTTACAGACATGCTGTCACCTTGATATGTCAGGAAAAATTTGGAAGTAGCATAAATGTATATTTTGCTTTATAAACAAAACCTTCCATCTTTTCCATGCGCACTGAGAGAAAATAAAATAATACACTTGCGTTTTGCCCAAGACCACATGGAAAAGGAGTGCAAAGACATTAAACAGCCTTGAAAGATGTTGCAAAAAAAAGAAAATAATTGTCCAACAAAAGCAATAAACAGCACTACCTCAAGTGAAGAGACTAACAGATGTCCAAGGATTTAATAAAGAAATGTTTGCATACACTCAGTGAATTAAATCCACACAAAGCTTTAGAACGCAAAGTGCTTTTAAATATGAAATGTAGCATAATTAGTCCAATTTGTTTAATTAGTCCACTTGATTAAATCATTTTGAGATCAGCTGCTTTAATCATATGCATATATTATACAGATAGTGTAAGGGCCAAAAATTCACTGTATGTTTATCTGCTGTTTCTTTAGTAGAAAAATTGTGTATTTTGTGGAATTATAGAAAAATTATAGAAAAAAAGCAGGATGAGAAAAGGCTTGGTGGTCATCTAGTTTAACCTCCTGCTCAAACAGTGGTAACTTCAGGGTTAGGTTAAGCTGCCCAGAGATTTGTCCAGCTGAGTTTTGAGTATCTCCGGCAATGGAGATCCTACCATCTTTCTGGCCAAGTTGTTCCAGTACTTAATCTCTCACTGTGAAGACTTTTTGTTCTGTTGATCTAGTCAGGATCTGTTAGGATCAGTTAGGGCTACAAAGATGATCAGGGGGCTGGAACATCTTTCTTATGAGGAAAGGCTGAGGGACTTTGGTCTTTTTATTCTGGAGAAGAGAAGGCTGAGGGGGGATCTCATCAATGCTACATCAATACTTAAAGGGCAGGTGCTGGGAGGATGGGACCAGTCTTTTTGCAGTGGTGCCCAGTGACAGAACAAGAGGTAATGGGCACAAACTTGAACATAGGAAGTTCTATCCGAACATGAGGAGGAACTTCTTTCCTTTGAGGGTGGCAGAGCACTGGAACAGGCTGCCCAGAGAGGTGGTGGAGCCTCTGACTCTGGAGATATTCAAAACCTGCCTGGATGCCCTACCTGTGCAACCTGCTCTAGGTGACCCTGCTCTGGCAGGGGGGTTGGACTAGATGATCTCCAGAGGTCCCTTCCAACCCCTGTGATTCTGCGATTCTGTGATCTCCCTTGCTGTGGTTTGTCTCCATTGCAGCTTGTCTTTTCCTCTTGCACCTCTGAGAAGGGTCTGGCCTTGGCTTCTCCATAACCTGTTCATCAGCTATCTGAGGACTGCAGTTAGACCCTCCCTTAGCCTTCCCCTTTCCAGGATGAACAAACCCAGCTCTCTCAGCCTCTTCTCATACATCATGTACACCATGTGCTTCAGAGCACATAATATTTCATGTGTGTCCAACACTTTACTGACGGAGGCTGGCTATATTCTGTGAAGAAAAGCATCTCCAGAAGACATTTTAGAGTATCTATGCCAAACAACACTTACACAACTATTACACATACCCCAAGTTATGCTACTTATCTCTGTAATGCAGTTTAGCCTCCTAATTTGGGCATCTAAAGGGCTTGACATCAGAAACTCATGTCCGCATTCTCACCACCTAGTAGTTAACTCCTCAGACAGTTATAAAATCAGTTGGTTATAGCAATGCAAAAACTGAAATATAAAATTAATTACCTTTATACATAAAGGCAATTACAAGCAATAGGCATACATTCTGTGACCATATATACATACACATTGAGTTTACAGTGTACTCAGATGTACTGCAATAAGTGCAGTATGCAAGCCCAAGTAATACATAACAATGGTATAAATTGCTTTCATCATGAACCTGTAACACCTCAACCTGAACCATGCCCTCTGATTTATCATCGTCAAGGTTCTTGTAAAAATGCCAGACTTCTGAGCAACTATAAACTTTCATTTAATGTAAAAAAAACCCCACACTCAAAACCAGATCACTCATCAGATCAACTCAGACCTTCTACCACACAAAGCACCACTGATTTGAACCTGCTCAATATGAACTTGATGAAATGAAGATCTAATATCTCTTAGCCTCATTCAGTGGTCCCATCTCTCTTACATGCAGAAGGAAATTTGCCTCTGATTATCACGGACTTCACTTGCTATATCCTTTTTTTTTTTTTACAATTTTTCCTTAGGGCAATCTTGAAACAAAAAGTCCCATTAACTAAGTGACATGTGCTTATGAAGGATAGCTGGTGATGTCTGGCAGAGCTTCGTCTAAATTTAGTTTTCTGGATCAATATTAAATACAGCAGTGGGACAAAAACTCTCAACAGCATGGCTTGAAGTCTTCACGTTCAAGCCATGAACATCTAACGTGTTTTATTCAAAATTCCGTTTCTATTTTTTTTTCTAATTCTAATTCAATGTTTCTACAGAACAATTGCATATTCTAGATTTATTTGAGAGGATAATTACATTTTAACATATTAGCTAAAAATCTGGAGGAGCATCACTTTTCAGGAAGAACATTGAACTTTAGGAAATATTCTGTTATAGTTATCAGGACAATAAAGGCAAACTAAAATGTCAAACAGTAATTACAATTGTGACACCCTCCCATCCAAGACAAAAACAATAGCCCTTCATTCCTAACATGCCAGGTGCTTGCCTCAGGTGTCACTTTTTGGTAATTGGTGACAATCACAATAATACGTGACCTACATTAATATCTCATAGAACATACATTAATATCTCATAGAACATAAATTAAATATTTTATATTTGATTGTATAAATATATAATTTTGCTTGAAAGTTTTGTTTGGTTGGTTTGTTGGTTTTTTTTTAGTAGACCAGGTCCAAGGAAAAAGTGTCTCATCAATACAGCAGTCTGCTGTGTTTAGAGTTAGCCTTTGGTGGGAACTACCTGAATTTGTGTTTCATGCAATTGGGGAAGTGATCTGTTACCCCACCTGATAAAAAGGACATGTGTTTTGTCTGGAGGTTGATACCATCTGTGAGCTCAAATACAAAAGGAAAAGGGGAGAACAGGGTAAATCCTCAGGGCTGGGAAACTCAGTCGTTCAGTAACAACTTAGCAGAGAATTGAGTCTAAAGCTTCAACTTTGGTGCCTACATTATTATTTGAGATAATTTAGGTAATTTCCAGGAGAACACCGTGGGCCTCATTTCTGCATTTAAATTGTCTGGAGTTTTTTCTCATTTCAAACAGAAAATAATCTGGTGTGCAACAGAAATTTTCTGTCACATTGAATTCTGACATTCTGTCAACTTGATTTTGCTTATTTCAGTCTTCTCATGCAGAATTCAAGTCAGCTAACCTTACATATTTATATCTATACCTACACTTGTTATCTAGTCACCTATTTTTGAAGTGCACTTCAGAATGAGATTTACAGTCCAAAAATACTTATTTCATCAACTATAAAGGAAGCAGAAGGTGATGACATGAGTTTTAGATGCCTGTATTTTAATATAAACTAAACCATGATAAACTCAGCCATATTTTTGCCGTTATTTCCCTTCAGTTTGCCATCAGCAGAAAAGGGAGGTGTAGGTTTACAAGTTAAGCAGTGCCTTTGAATGCCCTAAGTGTGGCTCCAGCTACTTCAGTGTCATGTAATCAGAGCTCTAAGACCTGCCAGCACCCAGTTCAAAACACCGCTCTGATCGCCCTTCACCTCAGCTGTACGCAGTGTGTCAGCTACTTACTGCATTACCTCCCTGGGTCCCATCTACAGCACTGAACAGGTTTGCCCTCCTCCATCCCTGCCTGGTGGCTCTGCCTGCATCTGTGTTGACAGCCCCCTTTTGATTGCTGCTGTCTCAAAATGAAAACCTCATTGGTGACAACGAGCAACATTCAACCGCATGCAGAAGCAATCACCATTACCCAAGTGACAGCAAAGCACACCACTTACCAGAGTTCAGCAGGATGATGGACTTAAGGCACACAAATTCCTCCCCTTGAAGGTTCATCATGCGAAACCGAGCAGCAGTAGCCAGCAGCATGTCAAAGATTTCCACCATGCCCTCTACACATTTTCCTTGATTCCTGTGTGAATCCATCAAGGGGGAGATATTCACAGCTTTAACCTGGTGGCAGCACGAGCTTTTCATCCCCCTGGATCATTCCCCTCCAATTTGATTTCATCAGTTCACTAGCTAGCGCGTGACTTCCTACTCTATGCTCATTTGGTGTATGTGTGATTACAAAAGCATAGTTCTCAGTATCCCACTTAAATGAATAAATAATTAAATACTATATTCCCCCCAAAATGTCGATTTCATAAACTCATCACCAAGGCATTACTGTGTTGGAATATGTGAGATTGACTCAACCAAACCTTTACACTGAGGAAAAGATTTGTTTAAAATTACATTTTTAATTTCGTGTGTGTGTGTGTGTGTGTGTGTGTGTTCTCTTTGTGTTACTTTGTTTCCTCTTTCTTTATTTTTTCCTTTAACTGAATTAGTCCCAGTTCTTTGCACTTCTCCCTCCCTAATGTTTTGTACTTGTTTCTACCTGGCCTTGCAATCTGTCACGTTCCAACAGGCTTCTCCCATTTTTCTTATATCAGCATAATGCCTCCTTAAAGAATAAGCTTATTCGTGAGCTCAGGAAGGACTTACAAGGCCAAAATCTTGTTTGTGTGACTGAGTCTGATTAAAACTATCACTTCACTCCATAAATCAGGTAACTTTTTACATTACAGCATTAAACAAAGCTAAAATTTGGGAAATCTCAAAGTGTTCATTAGTAATGGCAATTAACCACCTCCCTCTGCTCACAATACTAAGTATTCTCACTCATTACTTTTCATCTTGCACACCCAACCTGCAGTTCAAGAATTAACACAGATTCTAATTATTTTTTATGAAAATTTAGTCTGCAGGTTTTCAGGTCATGGATTTTTAGGTGATTTACATTACTACCTTTCACCAAAAACTACCTACTTTTACTTTCATTAGGACTTCCTGAGTGAAATTTTAACATGTAAGACTTAATGAGTGATCAGATGTGCTGATTAAAAATACACTATTTTTTAGATACAGCTTTTATGAACAAAATTTTGAAGATCATTGCTATAGGAAAATGCAAAAGAAATTTCAAATGATCAGATGGCTAGTCCACTATAATTTGTAACGTGAACGCAGATTGAGCATCTCCTCATCTCAATGCTGACTACCAGCACAGACACACCTGCCTCGGTCCTGATACGGCCATGCTGTTGAGACCCTGTAGCTAACGTCTAAACCCACGCCAGCCCCTCAGACAAAGCAGCCGTCTTCCTTTTTCACTACAGTCTGAGAAAATCCTTTGCACTTCTCAGTCATGTCTAAATCTGAAACTGAGTCAAAGAAGGAGAGGGGGTACCTGTGAGCACTTGTGCACCAATCGCCTTTCAAGTTCAAATCCCAATTCAGTTTCATTTGGTGCTTGAACTTAAATCTACATCTCCCAGAGCAGTGCCTGCGAGCCAGTGACTATGGCATATGACAGAAGCTATTTCAGCTGCTTTCAGAGATACTTAAACAAAGCGGGACAATATCAAGAAAATAAAGTGAGAGGTACTCCCTTAAAACAGTCAGCAGGGTGTTGGTTAAAATACAGTAGTATTTGAAAACGTGAGGTCCCAAGCAACTTTTCCAATCACTGTTACGACAGCACATGTTCTCTGACTTTTCTGTGAAAAAGAGATGATCCAGCCTTAGGAACGAAAATAGTAGAAATGTATGTTCAATAAGGAGGAATGGTTGTTCCTTCTTGCCTCGGGTCCCTGTGGGCTACCAGGCAGCTGCACACTGAGCACTCCTTAGGAGTGCCTAATTCTCCCCATGCATTTCACTAGCACTTAGACCAGAACTTGATTTCTGTTGCACGGCAGGCACCCGCTCACAAGCTGCAACTTTTGGCAATGTAACTTTCAGCAATGCAACTTTCACGGCCTTTCCTGGCTCTTAAACTTTTGCTGAAGAAATTAGGTTCCCACAGACGATGGTAACAAGTGCAGTGTAAAAGGCCATGGACAAAAGCCTAAGACGATGAGCAGGCAGGCAGACTCAATGCTATGTTCCATGTAAAGTGTGTGATGCATTTTGCACCCCCATTTACAACGCCCTGACCGATGAGCTGAACTAAAGCCCTGATCTCAGCCTGGTACATCTGAACTTTACTGAAATTCACAGTTCTGTCTCTTTTGCCTGAAGACTGAATCTGAACTCAGATAGGGAGTTTTCAATGATTTGATGACCAATCAGTTACACTGTTCAGTGCTGGATGAGGAGAGCTCTTCAGCAACGACCTTCTTGCTGCCCTGATGAATCCTGCTTAGGCAGAATAAAGCTGAAAAACTGAACTGATTGGATTCAAGTATATTCTTCCTCTGTTTGGCCATCAATAAAATAAAAAAAGTCAAAGTAGTATTTAATAGCACCACTAACAAACAAAAACCAGGCACTCAAAACAAGGCATGAGAATACAAACAACTACTGTTACCTCAAAATCTATTTTGCATGCTAAAATTTAAATCCTATGGAAGTAAAAAAACCATGAATTTTTACAGTGGGACAAGTTCCACTGCTTCTGATACAGTATTTTTGCCTATAACTAAAGAAACATTAACTTTGCATATATAGAGTTAAGCACAGTTTCAGAGGTCTAAAAGCCTTTAATAGTTTTGCATTAACTTAAATTATGCCCCAGTAAAGGTTAGTTTAAGAATATAGGATTCCAGGATTATGCAGAAAGGAAAAGTTTCAGTGGATCATATGGTAAATGACCCATACTAAAAAAAACCCCACATTTTCATGTCTGGCTAAGGCATTTACTTGCTTCCTAAACCCCACCAAACTACTGCCAGCCTGTATTCCAAACAATTCAAAATATTACACAGTCTGAAAAAATTGCAAAATTTGCATAGCCAAGACCAGAGTTTAAAAAGAAATAGTAAGTTATTTGTAAAATGAGACCCTTTAAAATGTCTTATGGCAACTCAAGATGGAAAAGACATTTGATAGCAAGTAAGAATAATTCCCAAGTACTTTTTACAAAAATGGTTCCATGGACTGTAGTTTACAAGATCAATATACCAATCAAGATGCTCTTGCTGACAAGTACAACCTCTGGACAGAAATCTCTAGTCCTCCAACACATAGTCCCTGTGCCTAAATCTCCATGTGTGTCTATTTCCCACCAACTGAACTCATATGGTAGATGATAAATAAAAATTATGTCGATTTAAGAGATTCTAAATACTTTCTAATCTCACTTGCTTTGCTATCTGCTGTGTGTGAAATACCAGGCTATTCCATAAGAAAAAGAAGAGTATCTCTAGGTAAAGTACTTTAGGTGAAGTTAGATACCTAGCTGTAGGTATTCATGTGTGCAAGAAACAATTTTGAAATTTCTGCTTTATTATTTCCATAGTTAGGCAGCAGATCCAGCTCCACTGAAATCAGTGGGAACTGCAGGAGCTTAATATATTTGAAACGCAGGCTTCTAATCAGATGTTTTTATTATCTAGGCTACAACACTGATTTTCTTTGTTAACCAACAAAAACTGTCTGAAATAGGAATCTCCAGTTCTGAATTGCATTCTAACTTTCTAACATAAGCCGATAGTATTATCACATCTTCACAGCTATACGTCCAGCTGATAGGAAGGCCTATCTTGGAAGGCCTCGATAACTTTCCTGGAGGACAAATTAAGCAATAGATTTGAAAATTATCCTTATCCCACCATCATCCTCTTGTCTTTGTGTACTCTCAGCTTACTGAAAACAAAACAATAAAAGCTTGTTTACTGCAAAGTATATTCTCAGAAGAATCCTTAACACTTGGCGATTGGGAAATGTTTAGGAAAGTTAAAGCCTGTGAATTAAAATTCTTAAGTTACTGCATAAAAGTACTATGTGCATTAACTTCAGTAAGTCTACAGAATCACAGCATCATCCAGGCTGGAAGGCAACTCAGGATGTCTTTAGTCCAACCTCCCACTCAGACCAGGGTCAGCTCAATCAAGGCTTTATGCAAGTCTGGTTTTGAAAACCTCCAAGGATAGAGACTGCACAACCTCTCTCAGCTTAATTATTTTCATCATCATGGGTTTTTTCTCCCCTGTATCCAGTCAGAACCTCCTCTGCTTCAGTTTATGACTCCTGTTTCTCAGTCTCCTATAGGGCATCTTAATAAAGAGCCTTGATGACCTCCTTGTAGATTTTAGATTAGGCATGCTCAAAAGCCATCTCTTCTCCAGGCTGAACAAACCCACTTCTCTCAGCCACAAGGCACGTGCTGCCACCTTGGTGTCTCTCCACTAAGCTTACTGAAGTTTATTAACATCTTTCCTGTAATGAGAGGCGAAAGGCTGGATGTGGTATTCCAGACATGATCTAATGAGCACCAAATAAAACCAGAATAATCACTTTCCTTGCTCTGCTGCCTACATTACCACTGATACAGCCCTGGATACTGCTGGCCTTCATTGCTGCCATGTTGCAGTACTGGCACATGCGCAGGTTGCTGTTCACCAACACCCCAGGTCCTTTCCAACAGAGCTGTTCCCCAGCTAGTTAGGTCCCAGCTGGAACAGTAGCAGTGGATTAAGTCCATAACAGGTGCAGGACTTCACATTTCTCCTGGCTGAATTCCACGAGGTTCCTGTCAGCCCATTCCTTCAGCCTGTCTAGGTCCATCTGTATGGCAGCTCCACCCTCCAGCATATCAACTGCACCTCCTACTTTGGTGTCATCTGCAGATTTGAAGACAGGGCACTCCATGTCCTTCTCCAGGTCATTGTCAAAGACATTTAACAGGACATGTTCTTGGATAGACCCTGAGAAACTCCAGCTGTAACTAGTATGAAGGTAGAGTGTGAACCATTAACAAGAGACCTAGTCATTTTATCACACAGGGCAATCAGGTTGGTCAAGCACAATATACCCTAAATCTGTGCTAATTCACACTCACCATCTTTTCCTTCCTGTTCACATAAGCAACCTGCAAGAGAATCTGCTCTATGATTTTCCTTGTGATAGAAGTGATGCTGACTGGCCAACCTGTAGTTTCCAGACTGTCTGTCTGTCTTCTTTTGGAGATGGGTGCAACATAATTTCAATAATTAAGGACCTCTCCTGGTCTCCACAGCTTTTCAAAGATGACAGAGAACAGCCTCACAATGACATCATCCCACACTCTTGGATGCAGCTCATCCCATGGACTTGTATGTGACAAGACTTCTTAAGAGATTCATGACTCATTCCTCTTTTACTAACTCAACCGTCTCCTCCTTAAACCCAGTACGTAGGAATAAGAACCTAAATTTTATTTAAGTCTTGGAAAAGCCCTAGATATCAGAAATGTCTTTTACAGAAACACAGGATCACATGATAGACAAGTAAGCATTAACAGTGAAGGGTGTTTAGGAGAGGGGAACAGGGACTCAGGGGATGTTCTCATCAAATTTTCTGTTCAAAAGAAAAAGCCCAAGTAGGCACAGATGCACCCATCAAACCAAAGCCTGACTGTGTATTTGTTGTCTCTCTGGCTTCTTTGATCACAGTACTTCATTTGATGACAAGGGACTGCCAAGAACAGACGGGATCCACCAGACTAGGAGAGGGAAGGTCATCTTCGCAATGGACTTAGTAACTTGGTGAGAAAGCCTCTAAACAGGGCTTGTCACAGGATGTGTTCCTAAGCCTAAGGATAGGTTAGGAAACAGGGGAGGTATGATTGAGAGAAAGCTGCAGGGACAATGTTCACATCCCCAGTTAGAAGGGAGGGTATTCACAGGCTTAACTCAAATGCCTGTGCTCTAACACAGAAGGAGAATTGGAAGTCCATACACAGTCAGACAGCTGTGATCAGACTGGAAACACAGAGGCTTGGTAGGATAGTGCACAGATCATATCAGATAGCACATATGATTGGAGAATGGTCATTGATGGGCACAAATTCATTAGGAAGGACAAGTATGGAAGAAGAGGGGAAGAACTTGAACTCTACATAATGGCAGACCTTCATTGCACAGACCATAAGAAACCAGAACCACACGTCAGGAGACCCTGTATAGGTCAGAGGAGCAATTAACACTGATGATTGGGCGGTGAGGGGGTGGGGATTGTTACAAACTGTCTGACCAAGAGTATAACATCTGTCTAAAAATAATTCATAGAAGCCTCCCAATCACTGGTCTACAGTCTTGTGGAGGATTTCTACTTGGATAGACTGCAATCATTGGCTGGAAGATCAACATAGCATTGTGCAAGTAATACAGGGAGTTTCGGGACTGTGTTGATGATAACTTCCCAACACAAACAGCACAGTGGCCAACCAAGGGGAATGCTCTATTGACCCACTCCTCACAATGAGAAATTGCTGGTGAATGTGGCCACAGAGAGGAAACTTGGCTGCAGCAACCATGAGATGTGATTGAGCTGAGGATCAAGAGGTAGGTTTGGAATGTAAACAGAACTATGACTCTAGGTTTCAGAAGAACAGACCACAGTTTATTTAGCGAATTGCTAGGCAGAGTATTCTTGGAGACATGATGGGGGAAAGTGTCAAGGGAACTAGACAATATTTTAAGGAAAACATTGAAAGCTCAGGAACAAGCCCATCCCGTAGTAGAGGAAGGCCAGGTATTTCAACAGAAGATCCACTTGGCTAAGCAAGGAGCCCCTTAAAAAACTAAAATGTAAAAGAACATGTAAGAAATAGAGATAAAAGCAGGCAGCAAAGGAGGAGTACCAAAGCACTGTTTGAGCATTTATGCCTAAAACTAGTGAGGGACATAGAAGGTTACAAGAAGGGATTTTACATGTATGGCAGCAACAAATGGAATTTCAGTGAAAATGAAGAGTTGACAAATGGGGGAGAAAACCTGGTGACTGCCTACATGGAACAGACTGAAACACTCAACAGCTTTTCTTTTTTGTGTTTGTCAGATTTCACTGGCAAAGCCAACAGAAGCGTATTGACAGGTTAGGGAATTACTTAGAGAATTAGTAATTACTCTGAAGAGTAATTCCGATCTTTGAAACCAAACGGGGTTCATTTCAGGGTACTGAAATAGTTGGTCAATGCATTCTTTAGGCTACTATCTATCACACAGAAAAAATCATGGAGATTGAAAGAGGTCCCAGAAAAATAGTAGAAGGCTAACACAACTTTGACAAAATCAAGGAGGATCCAGGAAACTGGATTGTGCTTGACCAACCTGACTGACTCTATGATGAAACAATTAGTTAAATGATCAAAGGGAAGGTGGTGAATGCAATGTAATTCAGCTGTAGTAAGCCTTTTGGTTTACAGCATTCTTATCTGTAAGCCAGGGAAGCACAGGCTGAGCAGACAGACAGGTACACGAGTGGAACATAGGCTGGATTACCAGACTCAGTGTACATTAATGGCTCTACACCTAGTTTGTGGTAGGTAATAAGTACTCTAGAGGTTGAGTCTGGAGCTAATGCTGTTTAATATATTTATCAATAATCTGGATGATGATAAAAAGTTCATCTTCGGATTTGTGGATGGCACTAAATTGGGGCTGGAGGGAGATTGATAGGCTACATAGCACGACCTCAGTGCTAGAGGGACCCTGGAGGAGTGAACCAACAGAAACTTCATAAAGAAGTTCAACGTGGAGAAGTACAAAATTCTGCACTCGGGACCAAATAAACCCGTGCATCAGTACAAGTTAGAAAAACACTGGGCTGAGCAGCAGCCCTCCTGGAAAATGGAAACCAAATAAAATATAAGCCAACAGCATTCTCTCTTTGTGGATAAGGTAAATTGCATGCAAATCATGTTAGGAAGAATGTGGCCAGAAGAACAAGAGAAATTATTTTACCCCCACCTCTACTTGGTCCTGCTGAGGCTGTGCCTGCATCCAATTTCAGGCCCCTCAGCTCAAGAAGGATGTGGAGATGATCAGAGCCATGCAGCGCATGGCCTGCAAGGAGGGGTTGAGTGACTGGATCTGTTCAGTCTGGTGAGAAGGACACAAAGTACGCAGGGAAAGGGACAAACAAAACTAAGTCTACGACTGCTTGAAGAGGCATTACAAACAGGGTGTAACCAAGGTCTTCTCAGGAGCAGTAAATGTTAAATGAAAAGGCAACGAACTGCTGTAAGCTACAGCTTGGAAGGTTCGGGCTGGAAGGACGGTGGTGCAACCCTGAAACAGGTACCCAGAGAGGCTGTGTGTTCTCCATCCTTAGAAACTTTCAGGAAAGCTAGACAAAGTCACAGCTGACCTAAGCTGGTGTTGGCAATGGTCTTGCTTCAAGAAGCAGTTTGGGCAAAATGATCTGCAACCACAATTTTTGTTTCTAAAGTAAATTGTTGGAGAAGTTCCTGAAAGAGTTTAGTTTCAGAAGGTACCATTAGAAGCAAGGATTTATTACTGGTGTGGAGGTTTTTAACCAAGAATCCAAACATGCAGTCAGCACCTGAGTAAAGAATAAAAGCAATCCTTAAATCATACAAATAAGGTTTGATGTACTAATGCAGTTGTAAAAAAAACCCATCACAATATTACAGCCCTTTGGCTTCAGTTTATGCATAAATCTGGCACAGAATATAAAACAAAGAAGAAAAAATAAAATTTAAAAGTTAACCCAACTTTCTTATACTTCAAAATCTCTTCATCAGTTTAAGCCTGGATTGTATTTTGGAGAAAGGTTTGGAAGAAGCACAATCCTTTCTATTCATTATAGTCTGCTCATAATGCCTATCTTCTCAGCATTTTATCCTCCTAACATCTCATTCTCATACTTCTATTATATTTCGTTAGGATCTATTTCTAATTCATTAACTTATTCAGTCATGGCATAGGCAAGGAAGAATGTCTATCTGTCCAGAGGCAAGGACACAAATTCAGAGGGAGGAAACCTAAAGTGAGAGCGTGTACATTTTTTAGAAAGTTACTTTCAAGTATTAATTTTGCTTTCTTATTTTTTTTGTTCTTTTTTTGGGGTGGGAGGTAGTTCACTAAAATCTTTTTCAGTTGATTTACAACACTGTTGCAGTAATTATTTCTTGTTGTTTAAACAAATACAATATTTTTGGCTAGTTAAAAATATGTGCCATTAGTGTCAATCCATGAATCACAGTCTGAGAATCACTCACAGCTGGGCAATTGGAGAAGTACTGGACTGGAATTAGCATAATTCAATATGGAATCAAGATTTTTTTCCCCTTCAAGAGTTTCTTAAAACAGACATTTGCCAAATAAGAAATAAAACTGAAATATCAGTCCCAAACGTAATTTTGAGGGAGGAAAAGAGGCAGGAGCAGAAGGGACCCCTAAGAGCAAGGCTCTTTTTTCCTCCACTGAGCGGGGCGGTTATGTTTATACCTTTTCACATAACCGCCCTTTGAGTTATTCCTGTTGGCCTCATCACTTCCTCAAAATAGGTTGAAAAAAGTGGTTGCCCACACACAGCAGCAGTTTTCACCCAGCACAGCTCGCTCTCTTCTACAGCAACAAAGCAACAACTAGGATTGAGCCTGAGACTCAAACAGGCAATTCCCACCTCTTCCAGTACTGACAAAATTACCAGCCCACCATCCTCTGAGGTTTACTAATCTTTTCTGATGTCTCTTTTGGTTGCTCCTTGAGCTAGCTCTGAACCCATAGTGGCTAATTCACACACAAAAAGAGATGTTAAAATAAAGCTAAATAAGAGAGGAAATTCAGGAAGACTGAGGACAGATTAAAGACAGAGAAGAATCATTATATCCTGTGCTATGTCTGAAGCACTAAAGAATTGTCAAAATATTTTAACTTTTTTTTTTTTTTATGTTCTGTCCATTAGAATATTACTGCAGGCTTTATGCAGGTGGTGCCAGTCTTCAAGACAAGAGACAATTTTTATGTACATTAATGTGTTCTATATATATTAGTTCTGTTAATAGACATTGATAAACACTTTCTACTCATATGTAAAGTGATGCACTAAAACACCTTAAGGAAGCAGGGTGTCAGGAAAGCTTCATCTCCAAGGTTTTAAGACCCAATCAAGAACATCCATCAGGATGCCTTAAGTACTGCCAGATAGGCATTGGAAGGCTACTTAAGTAACTGAGGATTCCCCCTTTTCTACAATGCTCTTCTTTATCAGTAATTAAAAGATGAGGAAATTGTTGTCAGCAGTGAAATTTTACTTCAGACCATCCTGCATTTAACCAGTAACTCTGGAGATTGTGGAAAAGGTTAGGGAATGAGTAAGCAGAAAAAAAAAAAAGCCCCCACAGCTCTAGAACAAAACAGCAACCTCCGAAGAATAGGAGGCAAAGAGCAAAGCAGAGACTACCACAAGTAAACTAAACCACAGTACCAAATGCAAGGCCTGCTGGTGAAGAGAAACGCCTAGCTTATTTATTGTTCTGTGTCATTACTCATCAGGTTAAATGGCATTTTGCTTTAAAAAATGGCTGTTTTGATCACAACAATTAGGCTTGTACTGTCACAAAAATCGATCAGTAAGTAGTAGGTGGGCACGAAGGTGAGAGCTTCAGAAAGAGAGAAATTAAAGATAGAAGGCTTGCTCTGTAGTGGTTCTGTTGTGTTGTTTTCTGTGTGTGTGTTTGTTTTTTTAATTGACTCGTTCATGAGCCTTTGTTACTAAAGGTGGTAACAAAGTAATTCAGAGGTAGCAACATCTTTTACTCATCCCATTTCTCCCTGAACATTGGCTTTCAAATGCCACTCCCTGAAGAGCTTAATAGGCTACAGTCAATGGGTAGTATTACAGCTTGCTGTTCCTGGAGTGTACCACTAAAAGCCCTTTGTTTCTTTTTCAATATAAGCTTATCAGAAGAGAGGTTTGGATCAATTGCTTGCTAAAATGTATTCAAAAGTTTTAAAGTCCAAGATTTAAAAGTCATCATTGACAAATATTTGCAATAAATACAGAGTGGCACATTTATAAATTAAAAAAGAAACTAAAGTCTAGTTTAAAGTGGTTTTCGCCTACGGTTGGTCATAGAACACCAGAATTTTTGAAGTTGGGAAGGCTGTCTGGAGATCATCTACTTCAATGCCCCTGCACAGAGCAGGGCCACCAACAGCAGGCTGCTCAGGACCGTATCTTGTTGGGTTTTCAGTATCTCCAAGAATTGAGACTCCATAACCTCCTGCCCTGTGATTGAGAAGAATCTTGCTCTTTCTTCTTTACTTCCCTCTCCCCATTAGGTATTTATACACATTGATCAGATCCCAGTCTTCTCAGCCTCTCCTTGTATGAGAGATGCTCCAGTCCATTAATCATCTGTGTGACCCTTCACTGGACTCACTCCAGTATGTGCATGTCTATCTTGTATTGGGGAGCTCAGAAATGGACACAGCACTCCAGATTTGCCTCAGCAGGGCTGAGCATTGAGGAAGGATCACCTGCCTCTAGCTGCTGGTAATGCTTTTCCTAATGCAGCTCAGGAGGCTATTGGCCTTCTTTGCCACGAGAGAGCATTGCTGGCTCAGAGCAGCCGGTTGTGCTTATTTACCAGAAAATGTATGAAGCTGCCCCCATCATGCTGTCCTGTAGGCACTTCCTCATTTATGTGCCTATACACATTTAGGGGAGTCTCCTACTACTAGGTTTTGTTGATTACAACATCTCGCCTGTCCACATCACCCTGAACCCTTCTCTTGCCAGCCCAGTCTACCACTTTCCTCACTTGATTGTGGGTCATCCTTTCTCTCCCCTGTCATTCCTGGTTTAAAGCTCCCTCACCAGGGTGGCCAGCCTGTGGAAATTAGACTTTTGCCCCACTTGATGAGGTTGATCCCATCTCTTCCTAGCCGTCCTCGATCATCAGAGTAGGTTCCATGATCATAAAAGTTGAATCCCTGTTGTTAACACCAACTATGCAACCAGTTGTTGACCTGCAGGATCTCTCCACTCTTCCTCAAGCCCCTTCTCCTCAGCCGGGTACCCCAGTGGATTGACCACCTGGGCTCCCATGCCCTTGGTCCTTGCCCTCAGAGCCATGTAGTCATGACTAAGTGTCTTTCCTGACTAGATCAACAGAGGATTGTCTACCTGGGCAGATAAAGTAAGAGTACACTGTACATTTCAGCAGTGGTGAATCAGGTCTGAAATATATAGACAATTAACTATTTTTTATATTAACCTTTTTAATTATTTTTTTCTCAGTAAAATATGACGTGAAACGGATCCAGAAATATTCAGATAGGAAAAAATCTCTAAAATGCTGCTACAATAATTCTAAGAAAATTGATTCTTTTTGGTCACATTTGAGTCATTTAGGTTAGAAAATTATTATGAAGGCTCTCCATTTGGGAATAATAAAGTTACAATAATTGGCTGAAAAAACGTTATTCTTGTTGACAGTTTAATTTACATTCAGTGTGAATCACCTTAAAGCCAAAAATATTTCAAAATTCTCTTCATATCAGAAATGCAAAGAAAGTTTAATTTTGGAAAGATCAGCATCACAATTCAACATGACCTAGAACTGGGGCCTGAGCTTCCAAGGTCAGAGTGACTAGATGAACAAGCAATCTTAGAATTTGTGTAGGGGCTATCTTGAATCCAGAAATGATTTCATTTTCTCTGAAAAATTCTGTTCTATGCCTACAAACACACCCAAGGAACCTTTTTTTCTAACAGCCAAAAATTGGGAAGAGCATCATGGGAAGGGTTTGGGGGTTTGGGGGGTTTTTTTGTTGTTTTTGGTTTTTTTTTGTTTTTGTTTTTTAAAGAATTCATCCGTTTGAGTACTGCTCAGCACTTCCCCAAACTCTGCAAGGGCCCTCCTGATTTACGTTTAGGTTGTTTGAATTACAAAATCGAGTAGTCTTTGAATTTTGCTCCAAGGCACAGTAAAGACTGATTTACAATAAATAGAAATTATTCCTTTTGTATTGTTTTACGATGTATAATTCTCTTGTAATATCTTTTCATTCTCTGGAATCTGCACTATAATAACACATTTCAAAATCCAACAATAATTTGAATGATGAAAGAGAAATTAATTGTTTCCAGAGATTCCTTAACTTTCTACAAGTTGATCCATTAAGCTCTATCAGGTAAGTAGCCTGGTGACAGGATGATTGTTTGAGTTGGCTTTCCAGCACAGAATCTATTGCTATTAAAGATGGGATGAAAATTAAATGTACAATTGTTTTCCAAATTTATTTTGAAGTGCAAATTTGGATGTTGCTTATGGGCTTTTTCCCTTTGAAATAAATAAGAGCAGCAGGTCACTAATGAAGCATTCTGAATCAAGCATCCGTGACCACTTTGCTTCCATTTTTTTAATAAGTCAATGGTAATTAATGCAGCCACAATTACATAGTGCCAAAAAAATGTTATGCGTTTACTCGAGTAAAGTGTACTCAAGTACAAGTGTGATGTCCTTAGGCATTTGGAACATTTTACAAGGTGAGGGACTAGCAAAACGTACTCGAATTTCATCTTGATCCTCTTCTATTGTATCTAATCTGCTATCTATCAAAACATTGGAAAGCACTATCTGCACAGAAAAATTAAAAGATTCTTTCCAGATGTGGTGAGAAACTGTCAGTCCAAAGCCATGAAAACAATAAATTATTCATCTGCCCAGTCATACAGTGAATGCTGTAGGTCTTTATGCTATTCTGCTGTTTAGAGATCCATGGCCTCCTGCCATTGTTCAATATGAAAGTCAGTAAAGGGAAAATGCTTCAATTTCTTCCAAAAGAATGAAAAAACTCCATCAACCACTGGAATAGGAAGTGAACAAGTGTTTCCAAATAAAAAAAAAACCTGAACAGCAGACTAGATTTCTCCATAGAAAGAAGGAAATAACGCGGTAGAAACATGGAAATACCGACTATGTTTAACTAAACTTTGTAAGTCCCTAGACTGATTTTTTGCTGTTAGACATTTTTTGCAGTCATGATGAGAAAATAACATTAGAACATAACATGAGAACGGCCATACTGGCTCATATCAAAGGTATATTTAACCATGGGCTAAGCATATAGGCATTTGGATCTGCTGACTTCAAGTGACTACCTCTAGAGCTAGACTGGAAGAGAGAGTAACTTGTGGACTACCATCTTCTCAACATGTTCATGACTTTATGCAATTCCTATCATCTCTGTCTTGTTTCCCTTCTTTTATTGAGCATCACAGGCAGAGAAGTCAGGCTACTTAGTTATTCTTTGTACTGAAGCTCATCTTTCTCTTTGATTGCCTATGCAACCCCTATGGGTACCTTTCCTGTTTTTTCAATACTCCTGTTAAGATAAGAAAAATCAGAAAGGCATGGTTTTCCAAGCACAGATGCAGCACAGTTTTAAGCAGTGGAATAACAACGATCTGTACGAATTTTTTTTCCCCATTGTAATGATTCTTGGGGGAAAAGCTGCAGTCTATTTACTTTTCAACTGCTGGCGAGCAAAGAACTTCTGGTTTCATAAAACTGACTAGTGTTAACAGCAAGATGGAAAGATCAGCTCAGGATTATTCTTCTCCTACACGCATCAGTTCACATTTGTCTACATAAAATTTGGATCCTTTTTAATACTTTTCAGAAATCAAACAAGATCTCCCTCATCCACTTGCTTGTTAATTTCTTCAAGGAACTCCAATGTACTCATGAGGCATTGCTTCCCCTTACAAAACGCATGGTGACTCTTTACCACTATGTCATGTTTATTCACACCTCAGCCAGTTCTCTTCTTTAGACGGTATCCCATCAGTTTCCTTACACTGGTGACCAGGCTTACTGGGCAGAAGTTCCACCCACCTTTTAAAAATGCAGCACTGCGTTTCCCATTCTGATGATACTGAGGATGTTTCAGGTGAGAAGACATCCAGCTCAGTCAGCAATTCAGCTATTTCTATCATGAGTTCCTTTACAATTATGTTTCAAACCTTTAAGCAACCTCCGATCAGCACGATATTTGAATGCAACAAATCCTTTAAAAATATAATAATATGACTTCCTTATTCCTGAGGAAACATTACATTTTCTTCAAAATTATAAACAGCCTGTTGTCAGGCCTGACAAATTTCAGTCCTGGTCTAATGACATTTTTAAGGTCTAGTTTCTTGGGAACCCTCCTGACAGGAAACATCTGGTTTGTGCCATTAGATACATAAGCCTTTACTTCTAGATTTGCCGTATACAAAACACTAATTTTCAAACACAGAATATAAAAGATTTGCATTTATCTTCAGCTTGCTTTGGTTGTATCAGGTACTGTACATTAATTGCAAGCACTGTGAGTGTGCCATTTTATTTCCTGTTTGGGGTTATTTTTCTAGTCTATAACTATTGTCATTTGAGCTTTTTTAATAGCATCAGTTGTACACTGTAAAAATATGCCAGTTATATGTAACTGGCAGACTGCTTAAAGTTCTGATTTTGAACCAAGACTCAAGTGTTTAGGTAGTGCGTTAATAGAATAAGAAAGGGTGTATTACCCCGCAGAATACCCTAATTACAAGGCAGAGTAGGAATAGAAAGGGATAACATCATGATATTCAACCATACAGAAGGCAGTAGTCTACACATACTGGCAGTTTGTTGTATATTTTTTTCTATAAGCAAAGCAAAATTTTAAGAAAGAACTTAAAATGAATAACAAAGGGCTGTTTTACAGATATTTTCAAGGAGTCTTCCAAGTGTGAATTGTTACATAGGAAAATTATAGATGTATTTATTTGAAAATGTAACAAGTAAACTCTCACAGAATGAGAAAAGACAGTCTCTAAAAGATCTTCAGAGACAAGACAAGCTCATGTTTAATAGGACCAAGTAGGAGGAGTGAGCTGGGAGAAGAAAAATCAGATTTGTCAAAAAAAGAGCAAAGTTGGAATGTTATTTTTATAGCATTTCAGACAGATATGAACAAGACAAGACTATTTATCTAGCCAAAAGGTAAAAAAGTTGCATAATAAAACTTGACATGACTTGAGCTTTACATACAGATGTAAACAAATGACTATCTCCAAGATTCCAGACAGAAAGAATCTGTTGGAGATAGGAGAAACCTGAATGTGAAAAACAAAAGGGATGTGCAAATCAGAGAGGATGTCTGCCACAGAATGATCAGAGAGAGGTAAAGGCCTATGCAAAATATGGTAAAGCTCCGCATTACCAATACTGAATTTGCACTAAGTCCAGAAGAACACAGGTTAGAAACAGATAAAGGTTTTACCATCTGTAGTCAGTGACTCCATATTGTAGACAGTAGGTAAATTAATATTTGCAAATGCTGTTAACCCCATAGATCAGGTAACAGGGAAAATGTGATTGGGATTCAGGACAGAACGCTGTGGATGAAAATATTGAAAAGGAGTATCCTGTAAAGAACACACTTGAAGGGTAAGGAGAAAAGAATAGATGAAAGGAAATTGTACTACAGCATTCATCTTTTCCATTATTTTAGACATTCAATCAGGTGATTTCATTATTTAGATTGACAACAATAATGCATCAAACAATTTTTGCACTCTTGTGGTGTCTCCCCAAATACTTGATCCAGTGGAATGACTCCATTGAGTTAAACAGGCTTTGAATCACTCTCTGTCCTGCGCTCTCAAATCTGATGAACAATCTGCTTTTGCGCTATAACATTCTCAAAAGGCAACTTGCCTAAATCAAATTAGCACACCAGACTACTGGTAGCACTAATTAACTAGTAAATCAACAGTTAGTTAAGTAATTAGCATATCAGTGCTCCCCAGAGTCAAGTCATTTATTATTTTAGTTCCAGCAATTATCCCTACCAAGTAGAGTGATGCAAGTATATGATGCCTTAAAAACATGTTTCTTATTATTTGAAAATGAGAAGATGTAATAGATCTGCATTTTTAGAAACAGCCTTGTTTGAAAGTCAGAAAACAAAAAGCCTGTTTTGATTACAAAGTTAATTGATTTTTGAGCCCTAAAGTAATACGTGGTTCCAGTTGCGTGCAATTGTTTTCTTTAATCCAGCAGAGTTGGTTTCAACTGTGTGAATTGATTGCTCAGATTCCATTTTATTCAGAGCATGGGGATTCTTATTTGAAGCAGACCAAAGTTTTGAGTGTTTCCCTAGCTGGTTTTCTTAGCTAAGAGGTGAAAAAATGGTACTCTGGCTCTGCTCTTCAGTTTTTGATTTTTTCTCACAACCTGTATTATGGAATGTGGAAGAGATGGGTTGGTCTTTGGAAGATATATTGCAATTTATAGTAGTTTTCAATATTATGCAATACTGACTTTCCTACAGCAGTAAATTTTACTTCTTATGTGCACTAAGAAATCATTTTAAAACTGTTGTTTTCTTAAGAAGACTATACTTACATTTAGGCAAACAGATATTTTCTGTACACAAAATGAGAATGTGTTTTATGTGTATCCAGTTCCATGGGTTGCAGATCATGTGCTTACACAAGTGGAATAGGGTTTTTTCTAAGGCAATAAATACTTCTCTATTGCTATGAAACATTATATTGTTCTATACTGTTAGGCATTATCATTTATGTTTTACTAAAATACAAAAAGTAAACCAATAGAAAGGGGAAAAATCAAAAGATTAACACTGCACAAATGTGAACATGAAAACTCAGTACCCCACAGTTAACAGAGCAAGCTGCTCAAAAGACATTTTTCTGCTAATAAGAGTTTTGATTCATTTGCCAGCTAATGGTTGCGGTAGCTGAAGCCCTTGACTTTTTGTTGCCATCCCTCTGCTGTAGCTCCCTGCCCCTGCAGCTACATGACGAGATCAGAAGCATGCCCAGCTCCTAGCTGCCTCACCACATACTCAGCTCAGCACTTCCTCCACCCTCAATTTACACCAAGGAAGCCCAACTCTGCACTGAAGCGACCAGTGTGCACACGTAAGCTTTCTCCTGCCAACTCTGCTATGTGGGCAGTGGTCTTCAACAAGAGGACTACCAGTAGCTAGGGCAACTCTTTAACCAACTGTTTCTGGATTTGCCATAGTCATTTGCCAAAACCTCTGCTCACCGGTTATTCTTTTTCAACACCCTTTCCCAAGGCTGAAATTTTTCATGACTGGGAAAAAAGAGAACCTGAGTTTGCACTAAGATAAATAGAATACATTTCAAAAATCTATCAGTCTTCCTGTTTTTATTTGTGGAGACTGCCAGCTAAAATCCAGGATACCGTATGACAGAGATGTATATTTTTCTCTCTCACGTAGAAAAACCTACAGCATATTAGCAAGACTGACTAAAAAAAGTATTATGGCAGCAAGCAGGTATGCGTTTTATGTATTTGACTCCAGTTTTCAGGAGAAAAAAAAAAAAGACCAACTTAATGTATTCTCTGCAAATAAGAGACTCTACCAGGATTTTCTTCCAAAATTTTGCCTGGCTGCCTGGATAAACCAATTCTAAGACTAACTAGGAGGATTTTAGGTAAGCAGAAATAATTATCTGAATTAAAGTGATTATGGTTCAGTATTTAATTTAATTTAGTTTTGCAACAAACTGTACAAATTATAAGAGAAATTTTCTGCTGCCTTTGAAAGAAAGCACTTCCAGCAGCAGGCGACTTTCACATGTGTTACTTGTCTAATAAATGACCAGCATCACATTCCAGAGCATTTCTAGTTTTTTGAGAGTTCCTTTTCCAGTCTCACCTACTATAACCCTATTTAACTTGCAATCTACTGTCAAACTGTTGCATCAGTGAGATGACTACAAGCTAAAAATTAATCTGATTGCAGTAGAAATACATTAACTTAAACAATTCACAGCAACATGCAGACTGACCTGTCCAGTAATAGGTTAGGTGCAAATAAAAGCTTTCCTGGGTGTTCCATGGAGCGCCAGACTAAGCCAATCATCAGTATCTCTAACCAGGCACATTCCAGTAGATGAACCTGATCATGGAGTGTTAAATCCACAAATCCTGAAAGAATAAATAGGAGACAGAAAAACACTCCAGGTTTGTAAGTGGAACAACATTGTTCAAAGAATCAGGTGAAAAAGTGCATTGGAGCTGGAAAACAAAAAAAGAAAGAGCTATAAAACAGTCATTTGTCCTCTTTACGTTTTGGGCTTAGTTTTGTCTATTATTAGGTCCACCGTGGCTCCAACCTGCAGAACATTCAGCACTTTCCAGCCCCCTGGTTGTCTCCTGGCTGTATCCTGCGAGCAGGGCAAGAGCCAGGTGAGCATCTGCATCCCCACGCCTGTTGCTAATGGCCTGGGAAGGCAGGTGCATGCTGCAGAAAGGGGCAGCTGCAGCAGTGGTCATGATGGAGGAAAAATGCCTTTTATAAAATGAAATGGTGGCTCTAATCAGCTAATCCCAGACCACTGTTCCTGGTGGAACGCCATTTTACAGACTTGTGACTGCAAGTGCCATGCCTGTGTGGAAGAGGGACCAATACAGCATTCCAAATAAACTAGCAAGCAAATGCTGACCACCGCACAACCAGAATTCACCGATGAACAATTTGCTTTTATTTCTATTGCACTACAGCACCTGGGGGAAGGGTGTGACCTCTCTTACTCTGTATTTAAACAATGCTAGAAACAATAAATGTAAAATCGATTATAACGATACTAAAATATGAATATGAAAGAGTAACAATGAAGGTAGACATGAAAGCATAATGACAGTGGTCATTCCTATTTCATTTCATGGAACAGATTGTGTCATTCTTTATTTAAGATTCTCACTTTTCATGAGCGTTACTTTAAATCCAAAGACATAAGTGAAGAGGAGATTGCATAATACAATTTATTAGATCCTAGCGTAAGTTATGCTTTGAAATTAGCATGAACTTGCTAAAATGAATTTTGTAGAAGTTCCCTTAAAACAGATCTTAATTATCTTTTACTCAGTGTTATGTGAAACACATTATTGAACTTTGCCATATTTTTTTTTTCAATTTTAATTTATTCATATTTTTCTTCAGAATACAAGTTACAGGGTAAACTACCTTACCAGCCCGGTAAACGGCAGTGATTTTGTTTCTGTATTTTGTCCTTACTAAAGGTACATCCTGAATCAGTTTCGAGTAATATACCTGACATACTCTCAAGTACTATCTTCAGAAAAAAAAAAAAGACACATTTTTAAAGTTAAATGTTGTGCTATGAAAGATTCTTTAATAACAAAGAGGAAGAGAAGGAATAAAATGTAGTTCACAATAACTTAAGAAATATTGTTACGTTCTGCAAAAGAATTGGTGATATAATTATTTTTAATGAAAACATCTGAGCAAGCTAATCAACCTATTCATAAAGAACATTCAAAAGAAGGAAACAGTTTTGACACGTTTCAAATGAAACTCATCTATCAATCATTAGGAGTGAATTTAGACAGCTGTATTAACTGCTATTTTTATGTTAGAGGTAACTATTTAAAAAAAAAAAAAGTTGTCTTTTCCTGTATTTTTTTTTATTACCAAATGCAAAAATTACTTTCAGACTTCACAGACTGATGGAATGGCATTTGCCTGAGTCACCAAACAGCCTGAAACAATAGAGCTGAAACTTAAAAGAGCAACGATCTTAACTACAAAGCATTGATTACAGCACTCAAGGATGAAATTGGCAGAAAGAAACTACTGTCTATATACGGAGAACAAATAATAAACACTATGTTTCCTATTAAGTATTGCCTTAGTATGACAACACATTATAAAACAGTGTTTTTATCTATGCTTGAAGAGTACCACAGCAATGCAGGGACACAATTCCCTGTGTGGTGTGTGAGGTTTGCAATCAGTGCGTTACAAGTCAGTTATACTGCCACCATTTCACATGGCTGCACGCTATGATACAGCAGATGGGATTGCTTTGATTGTTGCAGAAAAACTGAGCTTGTTACAACAGTGGCAATTCACTGTCCTGTAAAACTCTGCTCATTCTACAATATTCTGGATGCTAAAATGCTTTGCTTTGTTCTCCACACCATCTTGGTCTTTATTTTTACTACATCTATTCTCAAACCCCTTTTAAGTCCCATCTCTTCATTAGCTCTATTTTTCCCCATCCACACATATGGAATTTCAGATTGCACTGGGGCTAAGTAATCTGTACAAAAACTAAAAACATAAAGTAAAAAAGAAAATAATCAATAACCTCCCTAGTATTGTAGAGGAGAGATATTTTATTAGACTGCTCTAAGTATAGAAATACACTGCTCAACAACCCTAACATATTTTAAAGTACCTGAATGTGAATACTTCACATTAAAAAATCCTAAAAGGTTTGGCCAACAATATTATTGCTGTCTGGAATACTAACTCTTATTTCAGTGAAGCTAAGGAAGTTTCAAAAACCTAGGATGAAAAAGAAAACTGACTGTGAGTCTATAGTTTAAAGCATTAAATGATCTGTCAGCCTGGCATCTACTTTGGATTCTATAACAAAACAGTTAACACAAACCTTGATTAGTGCAGGTTTAAAAGTCTGTAATATAATAATACATGTCAACTGTAATTCATAGAAAACCTTATCAAATTAACTTGATGGCTTTTTAGGTGACATTCTAAGTTTGGTTGATAAAAATTACAGTTTTGATGAAACAGACTTCTACAAGACATTTGATTTCATAAAAACATGCAACAGACTAACTGAATTAAAATAATTTAAATGACACATTTTCATATTTAATGGTAATGAACTGAACTGAAGTGTTTCTAGAGGAGCACCACACAGTTCACTTCTTTACCCTAGACATTTTTTTTAACGATGACATGGAAGAAAAGCAGAAATCATGATTCAGATGTCATGATGGCATGCAGGAAATAATGCAAAAATGCAGGTTGAAAATCTAAGCCATCTAAATCACTCACTAGCTTCATCATAAAAGATATAATGACTTAAGTTTGAAACCAAGAACATTAGGCCTATATACAAGATGGAAACAGTAGCAGCAATGAAGAGGACTTGGAAATGATGGAGAAAAATCAGCCCAGTTTGACCTTCCAGAGGGAAGCTGCATCTAATAAAGATGATGAACTTTATAAAAAGCCAGGGAAGCTCTGAGAGTGTAAGGAAGTTAAATTACCTCTGTGTTACCTGAATCTGGTAACCATTCTTCAAGCAGGATGAGAAGTTGGACAGAATGATAGAGAAACATCAAAATGAATAAAGCATTGAAAAACATGCCTTCTAGTGAGGAATAAGAGGAATTTAGTTACTCTTCGTGAACCTGGTAGGCTAGAGGCATTAAGGGACTGCAATGGGTAAATATCTAAAGAAAAAGAGAGCATTACAAAAGGTAATGGCATAACACACAGAAGCCCATGCTGGAAGCTAAACTTGCTCCAAGCCAGACTACAAATGAGGGGCCATTGTTAACAACAAAAGTAGTTATTATCTAAGCAACATACTAAGGTTCCATGAATTTGTTATCATTAGCAATGTTAATCAAGATTTAATTATTATTTTTAAGATGTGCTCTTGTTCAAGCAACCTAATTCAGAATAATGTTACAGAAGGTTAAATTAAATGATGAATAAATCATTAGTCACTTTATCACTCAGAGCATACTGCACTTTAATGTCACTAAAATTATGTGTAGATGTGCACTGCATTCTCAAATATCAGTGTTCTTTTAATGTTGACAAGTTTTGAAAGAAAAACATTTTTGAATTCTAAATTTTTGGTTATTGTGCTTTAAGGAAAAACAAAAGACATTCACTTCACTGTTGATAAATTAATTAGTTGCAGCTTATGGATACAACCTACCTCTAATTCCATATACCAGACTGACCACTTGTATGACCTCATAAGACATCACAATCCTTGTGTGGCCAAAACCCACAAAACCTAGACTGCCATTAAATGATTCATATATCATACTTACGGAATACATATTCACTCCTATAATACAGGCCGTGGTTGTACCACCCCTTTTTCATATACAGATAAATTAACAGTATTTTTGAGTGACTGCCAACACAGAACACAATAATTGTTCCATGAACTCTTGTATAAATATGGAAATCTGAACTTCTAAAAAGTCAGAAAGGTCTTCTTAGCACTCAGCTAAGAGTAGGTGGCAATGAAATTTATGTTATATGTAGAATACAGAACAGTGATATTCAAACTAAACTGACTGTCCTTTCTAATATAAAGCAGCAATATGTGCCACATCAGTGACAATACGATACAAATATCTCTCTTCCAGACAATAAGACACCCTGAAGCAGCAGTGGATCCATGGAGGAAAAGCTATAAAAAAACCTACTTTGGGAAGCATGACTCTCTAAAGGTGACGTTAGACTTGGGAATCCAAAATTGTATGACCTTACCATCCTAAAAAAGGAAGGCAGCAACCATCTACAACAGATATGAGCAAATCTCTTTGTAAACTGGGAATTTTGGCCATTGCTCAAAGGGAAAGGTTGCCATGAAAGAAAGACTGCTGGAAGCATTATTAAGTAAAACATACACCCCTGACAATAAGAGAGAAGTGGTTTATGCACAACATTGTTTGGTTGCAGTAAGGAACAACATAACTCTCAGATGGTTTTCATTTATTGCTACTGTAACATGCATTGTGAACCCTGCAGTCCTCTGAAATAACAACATATATATAGATATGTCAAATTTTTCCAATCGAATACTTTGAAACTAATAAATTAATCATTTGCCTTAGTGACTTTTGACCTAATAAGTAGCTTTCTATTTTATCAGAAACAATTTCTCTAGCAATTAACATTTTCTCTGAGACCCAATATCCAAGTGTCATTGCAGATTTAATGCTATAATAACAAGTCCTCCACTGGTATTTACTGTAATTTGAGGATCACCTAATTATCATCATTTTGCAGCCTCTACTAAAATTTTTAAGACACAGCTATAAGGTGTCCAGACTATTCTTCTTCCCACAACAAACAATAAAGCAATCCTACCTGTATGTTTATACCATATGTCTTAATTATCATGACAGGTACCTCAAATATAAATTTCAGCAAGACAATAAACATCATTGTGCCATAAAGAATGACTCTGTCTCCAGATGCTTTGAAGGAAAGCAAAGCAAAAGCAGTAAAAAGTTTTAAAAGCAATAGCAAAGGTCCATCTAGCAAAGTACCCCATTTACAATAGCAATTGATACCAGATGCTTACAGCAAAACATACAGCAGGACAAACATGTGCTCCTACAGAAAGCTTTCTCAGGCTCCAGTGGTATGTGGCTCAGGGACTTCCAGAGCCAAAGATGGTCTTTTTGTGCTTAATGTCCCGTAATAGTTTTTTCCTCCAGATGCTTTTTGAACCCACGTAGGCATTTAATCCTCTTCAGATTTTTTATATGCTCTGGAAATAGTACTCTCCGCTAAGAAGTTTCACACTCTAAGTTAACACTGGGAAAATACTTATCTCCTATTGTTCTGAAAAAAAATCTCTTACTTTCATTTGATTAATCTAATTGTTTTATTGGAAGATACCATTATTCTGTAGGTCATCATCTCACTGCTAATCTTCTCTTTTCCGAACAGTTTTAGTATATTCAGTCATTCCTCCCATGAATGTTATCCTATTCACCTTTGAACTCATCTTGTCCTTCTCGGAACATTTTCCAGTTCAACTATATTCTTTCAGAGACAGTGAGACTAAGGCTGCACAGTTTTTCAATCTGCCCTTGTCTTCATCACCTTAATCAATTTAATATCATCCATAATTTTTATCACCGCTATTCACTCCTTTTTTCCAGCTAAGTTATGAATATGCTGAACAACATAGGCCTAACTATTGAACTCCAAAGGTTATCTCTTTCCTAAATGACCTGCCTGCTTTTCTGGAAAGTCTTTAACTTGATAGCAACAGGAATTTTTATATCTCCTACAGCAAAAAATATAGGATGTTATACTACACAAAAATGTTGCGGGAAATCAGAACATTCCTACATCGTGTGTCTTAAATTTGCACAAATAAATCACTATTTTTTTTCTAACTTAATGCAGTGTTTTGAAAAGAGGCAACAACCACAGAAAAAGGCTGTTATTTACAACTCAATACAGTATCTCAGCTATGCAACGGTCTTGTAATAGGCCACATTTGGAATAAAAGACTAATTAGGTTGGCAAAGACAGCAGGAAAAGAGTGGTGAGTGCTGCAACCTAATAGCTAGCAACCATTCAATAAAGCAACCAAATTAAGAGAGGTTTATATAGACAAAATATCTAAGTAGATGAAATAGACAAACAGAAAAATAATTCCTACAGCAAGTTCTGTTCTCAAGAAACAGCCAAGAACAGGAAAAACAGCATCTGTTTCTCCTAACCCAAAGCACATTGGAGGACCAATAGCTCAGTCACCACAGTTTGATCAAGACATGATCTGTGCTTGCTGTAGTGCCACCAGCTCGGTGACCAATCTCTCCACTTCAAGCAGAGAGGTGAGACCATGCCTACAAACTTATCTAGCACATAAAATTACATTTTGGTCTGAACTTGCATGGATCACTCAGCCTCTTCAAGCGTCAAGGCTGAGTAATCCATCCCTGAAACCTCTTAGTTAAGAGGTGGTTAAAAACTAAGAAGTGGCTCAAACTTGCACCTTGACTATAGCCTTGTCTGTACACAATGGCAGCAGGGCAAAACAGAGTCCAAGGACAACTGAATCGAAGAATCACAAACACTGTTTTCCATGAGTCTCAGTATTCATACAGCTATTTCTATAATGCTACTTATTCCTACTTCTTTCCACAGACCTTCAGACCAAAATTATAAGGAACTTTTATTAAGTTCTCCCTCCTGAGGGCACTTGAAGAATGACATGGACATATTGGCTTAATTGTTTACACAACTCCAGTGTTTTAAATCTTGACCTATTTTGAGGACTGAAGATCAAAAAGCTCTAAATCCAACATTTGCAATCCAAATATTTTGCTAAAAAAAGTAGTCTCCTTATTTCATTTTTTTTTAAGGGACACTACTTTTGTTCTTGTAAGTGGGGTCATAAAAAAATTAACTACAATTTGCTGAGTTCCAGGGACGAAAGTCTGAAAGGCAAACACAGAGCAAGTGGCACAATTGTAAGAGCCTCTGAATACTTTATCTGCTCTTTCAGAATTCTCTATTTTCACTGCCTGTATAATTATAACATAGCACAAAATCAATCCAAACTTATATACTGTCCCCTCTAAGCCTAAACAGCCTGTCAGTAATGAAATGAGATGAGATCAGAGAGAAGAGCATCTGCTCTTAATTACTGTTAATTCCTTTTTAAAAATTTACTTCACATTTGCCATTTTCAGCTCTAATGGTTCTAAACCTCTTTCTGAAAAATAACAATTACAATTTACAGGCGTAAACATAATATGAGTCAGGGATGTTTGGGGTTTTGGGCAAAACCCAAAAAGTCAGAAGGATGATGAGGCCCCTCTTTCACGGTCTGTATTCATACTGAAAGTCAAGATCAAACAAGCTTTTGCCCTTCTCCTCCACAGGATGTTTCCATCCTCCCTGAGCTCAGCTTAGGAGACTTGCGTTATGGTTTGCTGGGTGTATCGCCCCAGCCAAACTCCCTACCTGGCACTGTCCCTGGAGCGGGATGCAGCAGGGATGTCAAATCTGTTGCTTTTATTTCTGATCGCATTTCTAGGAGCTGATCCATTCTGCTTCCACCTAAAAGCTGCACCATGACAATGCCAAAATGCATTTCTTGGGGAAATTAGAACCTTTTCAACCATTTTCCAGGAATGTGTAAAGTTATCACAACTTCACTCAATGCTTTCTGCTTGCACAAAAAAATGCATACTTTTTCAGGCCTTCCCAGTCCATATCTTTTCAGACTGAGGAGCCTAAGAAGTTCCTGAGGACATTCCTGATCCAGATAGTCAACGCCTCATTTGGGACAAGAATCTCTCCTTCCCTCTTCAGGTACACACCAGTCTGAACTACATCTGAATGTACCCTGCATACATAAGATCTAATAAATACTGTCCTATTTCCAATTTCCTATGCCAAAGCAAGCTTGTAAAGAAGTTAGTCAACTGGAAGTTGATCCGCTCAAAGTCAGTACTTTGCACCAAGCACAATCCAGATTCAGGGCCATGGAAACACTTCAGGGGTAGTGACAGATAATCGATGCTGGTCAGACATACATTCTCTTCTCCTGACAAACCCTTGCCACGTTTTTATGAAATACTGCTGTCTTGCCTGAGAGAAACATCAGAAGCCCACAGCACAGCACCAGCTTGGCTGGTACCGCTCCTGGGCCGATGGACCATGGGCTGGCCCAGCAGGGCTGTGGGAACACCCAGCCCCGGAGCCAGCCCCTAGCTTTGGAGTGCTGCTGTGAGTTTTGGGGACAGTGAGTTCTCACTGAACAGCAGCCCGGGCAAATTATTCTGCAGGATTTGATTGACTGGGAAAATTTGTCCTGTGCTGGCAGATGGTCAAGCCGTGTGCCCAAAGCTCAAGGTTTCTTCCTCACTGTGCTCTCCCTGGCACAGACGCAGCTTGGAGAGAAGACAAACCGGGTTACATCGTAGCTCAAGCCCACGGCTGACACGCATCAGAGACATATCCAGAGAAGCTGAGTGCTTTCATGTCCTGATTTTCCTTGCATGTGTCACTGTGTCTGCCTTGACTAAAACACAGTTTTTATTTTGCAACTCTTTCACTTTGTTAACCAAAGATTATTCCAGAAGGTGCATTAGCAGAACCAGTTAACACAAATACATCGAGGACTTCCATCAGGGAACATAATAAAAGTAATCGGCACTCACATAGCACTTTATATTTTCAAAGGACAGTAAAGCCATTAAGTATTATTAAATGTATTTTATAGATAGAACACAGAGAGGTTAAGTGCCTCATCCAGGAGGAGGCAGGATTAGGACGGAGGTGTGACAGGCTCTCAGCGCACTCTCTAGCCCTTTCAGCCACAAAAAATCTTTGGGGGGGAGAAGCCTCCTTGAACTCAAGTGCAAGCTCTCTTTCTTGCAAATCAGTAAAAAATGTTAAAAAAAAAAAAAAGATAGAGAAAGAACTGAACTTGTTTCAAAGAGAAAAAGGAAAGAAAGCCTTACGAAGTTAGAGTTGGGGAGAAATTGTTTAGAGTATGAGCAGAAAACCTGGATGCAGAGAACTAAACAAGCATTAATTCTTAATTGCTTTTAAAATGCTCACTAATCTAGGCAAGGTAACTGCCTGTATAAAAGAATCCTAAGTTTTCTTCCCCCTCTAAGCAAGCAGTTTTCAAAGTTACTAAAATAACAAAAAATCTTAATAATAATTATAATTTTAACAACAACTACTGTATAAGATTATTGCTAGTAAAAGCTCCCTGCCAGTTTGCTAGTGAAAGTTTATCATACTGCTTTTATAAAGCAAGAAGGGAGACATATATATATTTTCTGTACAAAAAACAAGCACTTCAAATGATCAACAAAAAGCGATGTTCATTATTACATGACAAATTCCTGCAGCACTATATAGCAGTTATTTAAAGCATGTTAATTATCATTCATCCCTGGACTGTAATCCAGACCTCTGAGACTCAGGCTACGCTTTGACAACAGTTAAGATGCCACTTTATGGCTCCTTTACCACTGAGAGCTGTGGTATTTCTCGGTGAGTTCAGGCTTGCAAATAAAACACACAGGACATTGTGTGCATACTGAGGACAGGACAACAGCAGCCCTTCCCAGCGATTTTAAGTGTAGCAACAGACCATCAGCTGCATGTGAAGGCTTTTCTTTTGAAGGGCGTCCCCTGAATCTTTCCCTGCCCAGGTGAAGAAGGATGCTACACAAAATTTACTAGCTGCTGACTAAAATACACAGTATGAAGTAACATATCCTCTCTTTATTGTCTCTGCAACAGTTAATTACATCATGCTAAATTTATACCACTACTCAGGCCAGTTGCAAGTTGGTTTGAGGGTTTTTTTAAAATTCATCATTTTTGTAAGAGGCCACTGATATGCAAAATGTTTTCCATCAAAAGCAGATCCAGCTAAAATAATTCGTGGGGCTGGCTATGCATTCTTGCCTGACTTTTACGAACTCAAAAGACACGCTCATAAATACAAACTGTCCTCTCTGCCTCATTCTTCCCCCTCCTCCCCCTCCCTGCCCCACCAGGGCTGCTGCTCCCCTGGTCTGTTCCGCTGGCTCAAGTGTACAGCCAGCTGACAAAATAAGCCGGCAAGAAGGAGGAGCGGGAAAGGTGAGGGACGGGCAGCTAGGGAGCACCAGCCACCTCGGATGGTTTAAGCTTTGTGTAAACCTGCCCCAAGACTTGAGGTCACGTCCAGCATGGCTTGGATTTTTTTGCGTGTTCAGCTGCATCCAAGAGAGCAGGAGGTTTTCAGCATTTGTTTGACCTCCTTACTAAAGCAGCAGGCTGTGCTCCAATCACAACCCAAATTTTGGGTTTTGTGGCTGTCGAGAAAAATCATTTGAGGCAAAAGGTCTCTTTAAGCAATCACTCTTTAAGCAATCTTTTTAAGCAATCACAGTTTTCAAGCAAATGTATAGTCGCTGGAGAGGGAAAAAGGAAGCAGACTGCAGTAGACCCTTTCACGGCATTTTTAAGGACCCCAGCATGCTCCTGTGAGGTTTCAAATGGTCACTTCGATACACAGTTATCAGGGGAGAAGTTTAAAACCAAAGATCAATCTCTGAGACTTCCCAGTTGTTTTCCTCTTTTACAGAGTGCACCTACATGTTTCTGCCACATCTTTTTTCTAATTCCATAAGCGCTTGAGTTGGCAAAGGTGCTTTGGACGGGGCACCACTTGCCCAGCACCAGCGAGAGCAGCAAGGCGGGCAGTGCTTCGCGCGGGGCTCTGCTCAGCGCTGGCTCGGGCAGCATCCCACGCCGGGCGTTCGCTGCCGCCCCCGGAGACGGACCTGGCTAGAGGAAGAGGGCTCTGAAAAACCTGAGGGTGGGCAAAGGCAATGCCCATATGTCGCACGGTCTAATGGCCGTGTGGGTGGCAGGATAGGGGTGGCATGTCTACGAAACTCGGTTAAAGTGAGCCTGGAGACCTACTCTACCACAGGCTACTCTACCACTTCTTCTTCTCGGTGCCTCATTGTTTCCACAAATGTTAGGATATAAAAATATCTTCA
Organism: Burhinus oedicnemus; assembly: GCA_008921705.1. Taxonomy (NCBI): domain Eukaryota; kingdom Metazoa; phylum Chordata; class Aves; order Charadriiformes; family Burhinidae; genus Burhinus; species Burhinus oedicnemus. The sequence continues at coordinate 1,102,899 of VFFE01007510.1, forward strand.
TTGTTCCATCTCTTATCCTTTTTGTTCCATTAATTATAAGAACTATATGAAAGACCTGAAGGTTGTCATAACATAATCAAGAACATTTTGGAAAAGAGATAAAATTACCTTAGCGAGGTAACACAGATAATGATCAGTTTCAGCCACTCTTCTGAACTAACATTATTTATTTATTGAAAGACTTAGAAGCTGAGATTAATGACTATTAACCCTATTCTTTCTGAATGGCCCCAAAATCCTGGTTTTATGCTTTTGATTATTTCAAATAATTTTGTTTAAGTCTTTAAGAATTAAAGTTTCACCATTTCAATTTATATCTCCACCCACGCCCAGAAGCTTGAGAAATGTTGCTTTTGAATTTAACAGCTTTTTTGACTACAACGACTTTCATGTGATGAAATTGGGAGAGCTACTCTCTCCCCTTCTTCATTCATAAAATCCAGTGAAAAAAACACTAAGCTTTCTGCTCCACAGTCTATTCCATCCCAGGATCTACTGCACTCACCACTGAACCAATTAACATTCATTGCAGCAGAATCTGGAACTAGCAGAAAAGAGGATTATTTTGCAACCCAACAAAAAGAGGCAAGAACTGTCAAGTCTGTAGTGAACTTGAAGATTAAAACTGCTTCAAGACTACAAATAGAAATTGCTCAGAACATAATGTGCTGTACCCAAGAAATGAAGCATAACCTCAGAGTTCATGGTCTGGTCATTCTTTATAGCCATTAGGAAATAAAACTAGCTTGACTAAGGCACCTGCATCCATTTTATTTCTTCAGATTGTTCACTTTTGGAGAAGCCTTATTTTAGACTATTGCACCTGTATGTGAGTAACAGAAACTATGTATGTATATGTATTGTTTCATGTTCATTACATTGGCTGGTACCTACACCAAACCAGAAACACAAACATATATAGAGAAGGCTCAAATGTTTATCTTCCCTCCTATTCTTTTCAACCCTACATGACTGGTTTTGAACAGAACCCAATCTCTGAAAAATTATCCAAGAAATTGTAATAACACATCAAAGAGAAGAAAGACAGCAAAATTAATTGCAGCAATTTCCTTTAACCACTATAACAAGAAGAGCATTTTAGCAGCTGTGTGGGAGTGTCATCATACGACAGAGCAAAGGAATACATTACAGGGAAAGCAAGACACTGGAATGCATCTGGCCACTTATATTAATTTTCTTGTCCAGGGAAACCTAGTAAGTTAGCAAGCAGCATGTTTCCAGAAAACACATCATTCACTTAAGCCCCTTTTCTTGCACACTCTCCTTCAATGGATGACAAATGCAAGGTACATTTCAGCATCTGCAAAGCCTCAGGCAACCTCAGGAAACTGTTGCATGTTGCATGAACCAGGCTTAGGTGTGTATATAAAACACGGGTGTTGCACTTGGAGAACCACCACCCTGTACTGTAGTCAAGCTCCTATACTGGCTGCTGAGACATATGCTGAAGCTAGAGCTGGCTGGAAGCACTCTGACAGAGCATTTTGCATTGGAAAGTGACAGGTTTAAAACACTCTGGAGAACATGTCAGATTTCACAAAATAAAAATAAACAAATAAAACCAGACTGGTTTCTGTCAGAGAACACAGAGTGTCCCTCTCAGCTACCTCCTCTTAGTTTTCAGCATAGATTTATGAAATCTAGGACCTTTTTTCCAAAATTGTCTTCTTTTCATTTTAAACAGGTGACTAAAATATTCAAAATCTTAATGACGAGTATTCATTCATATTGAATACAATATTTCATTTCACCTTGAAATAGTTATTATCTAGAAAAGAGGTCAAAAATATCATTTTTTATTAAGTGAAAATGATTCTTTTTTTTATTGTTGGGATCTGCCAGGAAACGAGAAATTAGTTATTCACACAACTCTGATGGAGATATCTGGAAAAGCTTTGGAACAGTGTGCAAGCTCATTCAAATTAACTGAACATATAAACCCCATTTGCCGTCCTTTTTCAGGACTGGAAAGTTGTATGGAGTTCTTCTACATTGAGAAAAAAATCACAGTAGTATCTTCTAAAAAGTACAACAGCAGAAATTAAAGAATAGGAGAAAAATGTGTAACTTAAAATTCAGCAAGCTTCCCCTGGAACTATAATTTGATATTTTTTTTTTTGTTTCAAACTGTTAAAGAAGTGGTAGTTTTCATCTTTCTCATTTACAGAGAAAACTGGATTTATTTTGATTTTCTTTTTTCTTTCACCTGCATATGGAATACAAGGTTGACAGATTCCTCACAGGTGAAAAAAAACCCTTTAGCTTGGATCAGGAAATAGAGCCACTTTACACAGTTCAGATACAGACTAGGAAATCATTTTATGAATAGCATCAGCATACTGGTCCCCAAGGCACCAGATATAGAAGACTTTTCCAGGGGGAAGGCTCCTGTCTTCAGAGGCAGAAGAACTGTGTTTGATGTAGGAGCCTTGAGGCAGCAATACCATCTGATTGCTACCCAAATGATGTTGTCCACATTTAATGGTATCCAGAAGGTTCTCAGGTTCTTGTTATATACTTTCACAGTTCATATATATTTATAAGCATCTACAAACACACTTAAATATAGTCCTACCCTTATGAACATTGGTTATTTTCAATCTGCTCAGAGACTCGGAAGCCAAGGGGCACGAAAACCAGCCCATCAGCAGTATACTGAACTACTTCTGACATTCCATTATCCAATTATTTCAGAGCAGTTTCTGACATGCTAATACCTCTGTCTCCCACCTACTTGAAATCAGCACTTAAACATTATTCCACAACATTACTTGTAAATAAAATATCTTCTAGGAAAGCTGGTAGCAATTATTCACTGTCAGCTGAAGAAAAGCAGATCTGAATTCATCAGACTCCAATGATGGAGATTTACCAAAAACTCTTGAGAAGCCCTACTACTGATAAAGAAGGCAAAAAAATGCCTCATCTGGAGTCTAAAGAAAAGAGCATGCTGACTGGTCTGCTGAAATAAGACAGTAAGGGAAATGTGTTTATATTGTCTGGCAGTGTCTCATTCAAATGTCAGGATCTTTCTCGAACAGCAGATTAGAAGTGGCCCCTTGGAAAAAAAAAAAGCAGAGGGTGGAACAAAGGTACAAAGACAGAGAAGAAAGAGAACTGAGAAACATAACTGATTTCAAATAAATTATGTATTTTAATATACTACATTATTTCAGACTTATACATAATTAATTTTTCCTTAGACACACTTAGTAGTATCAAAGATTGCTTCTCAAGATAGTGATAAAGTAGCACGTAAAACTCCTGCAAGATATAAGCTACATTGTTGCGAAGAGAGGCATAGTGGCGAAGCATAAAGCAGGAGCGTAATCAGCATTATAAAAAAATAGCAGATTTAATTCATATTTATACCTGTAGGCTAAGAACCTTCAAATTACCGGGGCTTTTTTTTGTTTCACAACAGGGTTATTTAGCATGCATCTCAGCTTTCCCATCCAGCAGATAAAGTCCTGAGATAGCAATTTACGGATAGATACATTATGACACATTATAAAAGAGTTATACAAAACTAACACAGGGAGGCATTGGCACAGCCAGGAGAAAAATTAGTGTTTCCCAGTGGTAAGGCAACATTCTTCCCAAAAGGCCCAGTGTAAAAGAATACAATCCTACATGTATGCTTGGGAACAAAGGAAAAAAAAATGCATTTGGTACTCATATCAGAGTTGAGGATTATCCATAGCTGTGTCTATATGAATACCACGTGGGGAAAAAAAAAAAAATGAAGTCACAAGCAGCACTGACAAATATGCTAGGTTTTCACATGCAGCTCTTCTCTGTCAGCTGAGAACCTGCCTATGCTTTTAAAATGTGCGAGATATTAACCAATTATTAACGGTGGTTTATTCCGCTATCACTGAATAAAATATACTAGAGCTTTCCTTTTCCACAGACCTTGCAAAATCTCACCCTGCAGAAGAAGAATAAAAATCAGCTGCTGACTCCAAAAAGTGCCACATGCTTCTATTGTCTCAGGTCACTATTTACTACCTCTACAGTGCAAACTCAGCCCAAAGAACTTCAGAAGAATTTGCTGCCTTCCTGGAAGACAAAGACAGAAGAAGAGCTTCAAAAAAATATGCGCTAGAATAGACAACCAACCACAAGGTAACTCGGCAAAAGGAAAGCACCAGGATTCCTCTGTCTTTCAAACAGCACAGGTAAATGAACAGCCAGTCTTTGCTTCCTGGGAAGTCAAGTCTCTTGTACCCCAGGGATGGAAGCAAACTTAGGAAATATGACCCTCTATGAACTAGGATGCATCTCGATATAACTGTTCGGGGTCTTCCCGAATCTTTCAAAGCAGGGAGTGAGGGGAACATTACTGTGCTTCCTCTTTGACTTTCCAACTCCTCATAGCTCTGGTGTAGCATTACAGAAGATATTACAGATCAAGCAGAAATATGCAAAGTAGAACCTATACAACATCTACTTCAGCAAACAGGATAAAGACTGTAAATTGTGCCAGTAACTAGAAGATTATTGCCTTTTATACAGGAGAGATTGGAAAAGACCTCTCTGCTGAAGTAGAAATAAAGAGAAACCACATCAGAAAAAGGCTTGAGTTAGAGCTATATGTTACTATTAACAGTATAGATACATAAATATTTCTTTCTAGCACCCTCATTAATACTTGCCTGTTCATTCCCAGTATATTGTCACCATCACATTTCAACTGGCTTAACTATTTTGCGGTGAACCGGACTGGGGAACTCACACAGGTTATAGACAACCCAAAGCACACACAAAAAAGAGGTTTATTTTTAACCCAGATCAACCTCGCTACTTGCACAACTGCCCCAACTCACGGGGAAGCAGGAGGGTAGGTACTGCTCTAGCCACCGTTGCAACTGGAAGAAATACTTGGGAAACTACAATCCCACAAAGTACATCCTACAAATGTATGTGAAACTCATAAGAAATACTACTTCTGTAGCAATCAAAGGAGATTTCTGAAATAGGTCAGTCATCCAATACTACCATATTCGTATTAGCATGGCAATATTATGATTTTTGCTTTATTCTGGTCAGTTGTTTCTAATACAACAAACATACCCAGTTAGACACTGTTCAATGTTTTAGTAAACACTTGGCTCACTTGCCAGCAGCCCATATAGCCACTTCTCTATTTGCAGCCATGTTTTCTGAGGGACAGCAGCTGCTGCAGAAGCTGCCTCATTATGAGGCTATTGATAAGATGTAACTTTCTCTGGAAAAGTTATAATTAACCAAGTATGCTACATTCCGTATCTTTGTGAATGAAGTAAAATGAGATTTCTTGAATTTTAATTTTCTGAATCACCTCAAACACTCCAGAATGTAATTTAACAGGGAATACAACACATATTGTCTAGAGTCTAAGTGAGATTTTGAACGGTACTTTTCCCCTTGTCTGTATATTAACCTTGCTTCTGGTCTCATGACTTCCTACTGGATTAACTGAAAACCAAACTCCAAACCAAAAATCTCAAGCTGCAGAGACAAAAATCACTGAAATCTCTGCCAATGTGCATCTTCTTTTTCTGAGGTCAGCCTGCTCACGAGGAATACCAGATACCTGGGAGAATCGCTGGGTACCACCTGACATCCTGAGCAGTGCCCCTCTCAGGTGGGGAAAGGGAGCGGGACGCGGAGTCAAAGTCAAGATCTTGATTCCTCCCTCCTGTTTCCAGGACTAGTCTTTCCAAAAGGCTTAAGAAGCTTTATCTCTAGGCCCTGACTCTAGCTGCAGCAATAAATAATTCTTCTTCATCTCCCTGCTGAGGACTGCGACGGACAGCTATGTTTCTTGAAAGGAACAGAACTTTCCATAAGGAAGAGAGAAGGTTCTATTTAAAATATAGAAAATATTTAAAAATATAAAACATATTAAAAATATAAAAATATTAAAAATATTAAAATTATGGCCACTCAGCTCAGAACCAGCTCCTAGAGGAACAAGGCAATCACAGATTTCTCATTCCCCATTCCACTGTGGGATATGCTTTAACTTACTTTCACTAGCTTAAATTCACAGCAGTCCATAACTAACACATAGACAAAACAACGCACTCTTTACACACATAGTTCATTTCCTGAAGAGATAATCAAAGAAAATAAATGAGCTGCATAACAGATGTGTCATATAATGCACCATTGCAGTGATACAGACAGGGTAAGAGCCTATCCAGAAGAAGTCTGCAATAAATCTTTCCTAATTATTTCTGTGTATCTTAAAAACTCCTATATATCTAATGTGAGATTTTAGTGAATGACTCACTTGAACAGAAAACTAATACAGATGCTATTAAAATAACCTCTAAACTGGAATTACAGCTGATTGTGCTCAGAGATGTAGTACTGGAAAGAAAATAAAAGCATTAGGCTGAAGTTATTAAACACCAAGTAAAAAGGGCCAATTTATGTGAATTATGTGAACAGGGAACAATGGATATGTGCGCATGCACATACATATCGCATCAGTGCTTTCCAACAATCGCATATTCTTTTTGTAAATTATTTTAAGAAATAAATAAATCAGGAGGGATCATTACTTACTGTTTACTTAGAGTGGAAATTAACGAGCGTTTCTTGGAAAGCTCCAGGGTTCAGCATAGCTGAAGACTCTAAGACAGATATGTTCATCCAAGAGTGTAAATTACTTATCAGCTAAAGAAAAATAGCAGGAAATGTTTTTATAAATGGATCATTTCTTTTAGAAATAAAATATTACAGGTTCAGTATTTAGTTACCTTAAGTTTTGGCTAAAAACATAAAAATTATTACAGTAGATGCTCATTTTTGCCTCTTTGTTTGCCAAGACCAGCAGAATTTCATCTTCAAACATTTATTATCAAATGAACTTGTATGTTATTGAATGCCCAATGAACTGCAATATGTAAGTAGCTCTTGCTAAAAGAATGTTAGCTCTTTCTTACCTGTTGGGTGTTACTTCTCATCTGCCACTATGTGACAAACAGGTAAAGAAGATTACTTACAGTAAGTCAGTTTTGGTTACTGAAGATATCTGTTCTTTGAGACAGCCTGTTGGGAAGCCCCAGTATTCAATACTTTGGAATTCAAATATTTCTTACTCTGCAAAGTTCTGAACAGAATCGGCCTTGTAATAGCACTTTGGGTCTTGATTTTAAAACCACTATGTACATAAAGAATTTAACATACATGGAGTAGTTCCATAATCTCAATAAATGTATTTGGATATGTGCATACTTGTAGAAACAGAGATTTACAGGCTAAGTTTGTCTTCAGATTTAAATTTAAATTTCAGCATATACTCCGGGCAGGGATATTTAGACAGCGAGATGTATTTGAGGTTCACCACACTAAAGAAGGCTGGTTTCTTAAAAATCACCTAGAGTAGAACATAATTATTGTGCTGAACTAATAAATGGATGGCTTTGGATGCCTGTATTAATTGTTTTTCAAACTATTCACTTCCACAAAGAAAGAAGGGAACTAAGACATCTCTGGGAAAGCAAATATTATAGCAATTTAAAAGAAATACTGGGGTTCCAACTGTTATTGATTTATTGGACAGATGTTATGAAGAATGTTGTTAGCTATATTTCCTTTTTTCTAAATATAAAAAACCACTTTATCTAAAAAAAAAAAGTGAATTTTCACAGCATGTTACACACATTCACCTCCATCTTAACAGAAGCTCATTTTCTTAAAAGAAAGACCACAGCTATGTTTTGGTCCTGTGCATAGAGAACAACTACAATTATGCAACATAAATAAAAGATAGTCACTTTCATTTTATATTTGTTTATAAACTTGTACCTTATTACAGCTTTCCTAAATTCAAGGAGGCTAGAAGGTTGGATAACGTGCTTGATTCAATAGCTTTGGCAGTCACCTCTCTACGCAAAGTAACTACCTCTGTGAATAAGAGGACAATATCGCACTCTCTATGAATTACTCTAACATTGAATTTTTGTAATATTAGAAAGAATTACTGACTTTTATCATGCTTGTGAATGAAATATGTCCTTACACATGTAGTAGAGCTTTTGTGGCCACAGAATGTTGCTAAAAGGGACACAGGCGGATGAACTCGCATAACAGCACCAACACCTGACTTGTTCTTCAGAATCTCTTCCTTCTGGACAAAGAAATAAAATCTGGAAAGCTGTAGAATTATCTTTAAGAGTTTGTAAAAAAACTAATAGAAAAAAAAATTGTTAAATGTTGCCAGATATGTACTAGAAAACCCTCAAGGATATACTTCTGAGCTCATTCAAAGGTTCTCTAAAGAAAGATTCAAAGTGGTTCTCTAAGTAGTTTTCCTCTTCTAACTCTGTTTCCCTTGACTGAAAATCCATGCAAATTAAGTGACCCCATTTGGATATATTCTTGTAATCCCCACTGCCAGGAAACTCTTGGTGAAAGTGTGGGGCATGAAGCTCAAAGACTATGGCTTGGAAGATGAAATGGGACAGGGGCAGCGAGTAGACAACATCACAAGGCTCTTGCTGTGGCAGGGGGAATGGGCAACAACCAGATCCTTCCACTTTGAAGACCCCTGAACAAATTACTGTTCCCCAGCAGGAGCCCTAGGAATGAGTAAGTGGCCCAAAACTGAGGTGCTGAAGTTAATGTTGGCTCACCTGATTGATTCCCAGTATCCTCTTTCTCTGGTTCTCTTGCATGTACTCTCTACTTTTTCTCCCAGTTGGACTCTCCTTGATGCTCATCAGCTTGCTAACCCTGGCCCTGCTGCATTTATCACCCTTTCTATATCCTTAACTCTAGGGACTCCCTAGACTTTGAAAACCATTGCATTAGGATACTTCTTACATTTCCAGTATCACAGCTGTTATTCAGACCCTGATCGTTTTTCCTCCTATTATCATTTTCTTCCAGTCTTCAGCTAGTGAAAGCACTACCTATATTTTTGTTCCCATAGATACCTGCAGACAAAGTTTATGTTCCTTTCCAAGCACTTCTGCTAAACTGTTCCTTCTCGGCTTTGGCTTTTCTCTGTCTGACACAAGCTCCCCGTGTATATAACACTGTCAGATGTCTCCCTGTCCTTTAGAATCAACATCTTCCCCTTGGCCTCTCACCGGCAAACCATTGTGCCACATGGTTTCATCCTTTTCTCTCATTTAAATTTCCCTATAGGAGGAAATACACCTCATTGTGTTTCAAAAGCACTAAAAGACAATTCTATAGATAATAAAAATAAAAGCTACTTACAAGAGTAGGTTTGTCTCATACAGCACCCAGAAGCTGGGGGAGGAGGACAGAAAGGGGGGTTTGTACAGTTTTATACAATATAGACATGAAAGACTAAAGATGCTTCCCAGACTAAGAAAACACAGGGATGGGAAGCTTCTATTTCATATTCAACAATTTTAACTCTGCTTCCCTGCATAATCATGCTATTCCATGATACCTCTCAGTCTGATGATCAAAGTCAAATGGTAAGTGGTTACCTTATTCCACTATAAGGACTGATTCTTATCTCTTACATTCATGGTAATGAATTGAAACTGCACATACATTAAATTAGCAAAAAGCAGCCATAAAGTAAGATCCAGATGCTTGTTATCATTTCTCTTTTGCTTACAGATCTATTTGCTTCCTCTGCTTTTCCCCTATGAAGTCAGGAGAGCAGTTAGAGTATCACTTTGACAGATTAAACAGATAAGCAGAGGGGTATTTTTTTAAATAACATTTTACAAATCTTCACAGCAAACCCATTAGTCAAAGGAGATGAGACTACAAAACAGATATTTTGGAAGATTTATTAAAAAATATTACATGGATTGCAAGCCACTCCTTTTTTTAAGCTAAGTGTAAATGATTGCCAGGAGGATCACTGCACTTTGAAGCTCTGTAAACTGTCCTGCACTTAAAGGGTTATTAACACACACCGCTCTTGTACAAGACTTCTTTCCTTCCACTGCAAGCTGTCTTTTTTTTTTTTCCAAGGTTTGGTGTCACTGAAGTGCAGTGTAAAATTGTGGCTATTGTTGGCCTCTTTACACACTGTTCCTAATTTAACAAACAGAGCAGTTTAGAAGGTCAAATAGGAAAACAATATCTTAAGAAAATAGCAACTTCTGTGGCTTTGAAATAAAAAAATCAGTGCCAAAATGTTTATCTCCTCGGTTCACGAAGCCATAAAATAAGTACAGCACCGTGAATCATCTCAAAACTTCAAAGCTTGTATGCCCGGTGTACCATTTTAGAGCTATTAAGTTGTACAGCTACTGTACGTGTAGTAAATAGTTACACAAGACTGTAGCAGCAGTGCCAAAGACTTCACCCTTGCAACAACATTTCCTTAAAGCTACACTCTTTACCATAAGCTCACTGTATAAGCTCATAATATCTCTTACCATCTCAAGAGCTTCTGCACAAAAAAATTATTGATGACTACATTGAAAATATCAGCTTCCTTTAGAGAATACAGTACTCCACATATAGATATTACATTATATACACAGTAAGCGAAAAATGAAATACAGTAAGTTAATTCCTTTGACATATCAGCATTTCTGTAGAAAAGCAAAGTCACGGTTTTGCTCATTGCATCAAAGGCCATGATGGAAATTCACTAAACTAAAAAACTTCATTCTATGAGACTGAAGGTGGTACTATATCCCCAATATGTTATGTAGACCAAGAAGAAAATAGAAAGCCATTATCTTTCAAGAATATGTGATTCAGAAATGAGCAGAACATCTATTCATCTATGCTGATACATTGCCTACATGTGACTTTTAGTGATTTGTCCCAATTAAATGGTAAGAGGCTCAATTTACACATGTATGTAAAGTCTAGCCCACCACAATCTGTTTGCACCCACCTTATGCGCAGCTGCTTGCTATTCCACCTGGCTGGGGTAATCGGAAGGCACCACTGGTGGCTTACAGAGGCCATCTGGGAGGACTTAAGCCAAAATCCCCATTAGGCCACTAAAAGAACAAGCCCTGTAGGGCATCCTGAATTTTTTGTATATGTCATAGGACACTGTGCAAGATTTTTGTTAATGTCATCTGGCAAACCCACTTGTATCAGTGGCCAAGGTTTCAAAGGAAAATTAAAACAAGCTTTTATGCACTTGGCATATTATGAATTGCATTGTCATGGAAGAACTTTGTTATGACCTCAGATAACAAACATGCTATACTTAAATTTTGAAGATCATTTGTTAAGGTTATGCACAAGAAGCTGACACAAGTTCTCTTTTCCCCAGCAGTTTTTAGCACCACTAAGACTGCAGAGTTAATTTAAGCAAGTTTGAACTACTGCTGAACAAGTTGCAATAAAGATTTAGCCCAGTCCTTACCTTCCCCTCAGGGCATGTCTGCACAGATACTTCATTTTGGAGATTGTCCTCAGCATGCCTTTATAACAGATCTCTGCCTACATTATATTACACAGTCCATCATAAACTAATTTTCATTACTCTTTTTTGTAGAACAGATTCACTTCTATCCAGTACATCTTCTAATTAGCTGTTTATTCTTCCATGCCCACCTATGTCATCAGAAAAAATGGCTGACCAAAACAATGTCTTTACTAGTTGCTTTGACACACTCCCTCTTCTTTAAAGCCTATGCAGCAAAATAAACTCCAAACATGTCCCTGAAAGTCCTTACACTTATTTGTAAGCTGTATCTTCATTGCGTTTCTGCTCTGTTAATATCAATTTCTTCCTTCCTCAAGAAATACGCTTTCAACCCAACCACTCATATTGACTTTCAACCCAGACACTTTATTTGACTTTTTCATATTGGCTCCTTGCGTTCCATCAGCTAAATGCCTGCATTTAGCTAAATGAACTTGTGCAATGCTTCCAAGGCCTGAGAGGCTGTTTCCTGCAACTGCTTTTTTCTACTGGTAAAAAGCACATTCACTTTTTAGAAAAAGATGTTTTTACACTTGATTCCAAAGCTTCAGACCTTAGTAAATTAGTTGAGAAAATAACTGAGTGAAATCCCACAATGCTGTTGCACAAAATACTTCACCTAAAAGAAAAAAAGTTATTCAGTTCCTCTATTTGTGCATAAAATATAAGGAAAACCTCTCTAATTAAGCAGTATTGCATAATTCCTAGTAATAATGGAGTATTCACAGGCAACATGCTGTGGAGGTGAAAATACAACTTATATTGCTAGCCACACTTCTCTTAATGTAAATTCCAGCAGAAGGAAACTTAGCAAACAGTCCAAGCAAAGGCCCTGTCTTTAAAGGTGATCAGTACTTCTAAGACTTAATATCAGCAACTAAGAACACTCAACCTTTTCTAGGGACCAAATGAGAGATTAAAAAAAGAAAAAAAAAGATTTAAGGACCTAGCTCCAAAATTCCTACTCTCAGAGGACACAACTTTAAAGGTGGGTAAACAATTGGGCCTGAATTCTTTTAAATCAACTTTCTAAAATACTTTAATTTCTCCTATTGGTCATGCATACTGTCCTCCAAGCCACAACACCAAGAACCAGCTAGGTGTCCAGCACTTTCAGAATCCCAAAACTATTCATATGCTACCTCTCCTGCTTTAGGGGTTTCCTTTGGTATGATTGTTTGTCCAGTGCCTAATAGATCAAACTATGACTGGGAAGGGATTTTCGTTTTTTTAACCAAAGTTCACCAGTTTTATATCAAACCTCATCTGTTAGAGTACTTATTAACGCATATACATAGAGTCATTTGGCTTAATTTCTCCTTAGGAGCTATGTTGACAGTTAACAGGCACGTTTATTTAAATGTAAAATACATTGGTTATACACAAATAGTTGATAACCTCATACATTTGATTTTCCAACTTCAGAAGCTTGCTTAAGAAATAAAAAATAAATTTGCTAAACCAGGCAGTTTTTTGATCTTCACCAGATGTAATCATCTTGTGACATGCAGTTTTAGAGAGATTTTTGAATAAAAAACGTCTGAATTCCCTAACAGTGTTGCTTTGTATCTAAACACATTTTTATTAATTACATTAACTATCAAAATCAAATGTCATAGAAGACAAATGTTTCCAGTCAGACAACATGATGAATTTAGAATGTGGTATATTCATGTTGGAATTAGTGGATTTTAACAGACTTAGACTAATCGTATCTCTAAAATCAGTAGAAAAGTCATTTGATTTTAGCTGTTTCGATAGCGAATAGCTTTAACACTGTAGACATATGTTCATTTTTCAAAAGCACTTTGTAAAGGCATGATCCAACGCATACCTAAATTAGCAGGAGATTCCGCCCTTGACTTGAACATACTGTGGATCAGGTCTTAACCACTGCGACTTTGTTAAGAATAAAATTCTCAGGTGATTTCTTATAAGATACGATGAGAAGTGAAACACACACAGGTTCTCATTGATCATAGCTGGAGCCCACAAAGTGACATGTGAAAAGTGGTAAAAAAGGAACTCACAAGGACTGGAAAAGACTCAGATTTTATGGGTTATTGATTTACTAGGAAGAGTCTTGCCAAGTTTAAATGAAGGAAAACAGAAAAATGGCATAATCTAGGTGTAATGCTGTTGAGGTAAGGCGCTATGTGTGTGAGAGCAGTGGTAGTGTTCTCTAACGTCCCTTCATAAAGCAGCTACATAATTTTAATGAAATAAATGGCTACAATAAAAATTTAAGAGATCAGAGTCCCAGTGAATTATAAAGTATAAATTACCATGTGTGCCAGTATTTTTACAATCACGTGCAACAAATTTCTGGTAAACATTTCAATGTTAACTTACGAAAGGTAGTCTTGTAGACTGAAATTTTAAAAGATGATGAATTTTAATGACAAAACTACTCTCACATTTCATTGGTATAAATTAATTAAACCACATAAATGAATGTGTAACATACGTTCAACCACAAATGTTACATACTTCCCACAATTCTGTAATTCCCCTCCAGAAAAGAGGGGTCATAGCTCAGCAACCATGATGCACCAAAATGATAAAGATAAAAACATCTAGTTCCAGTAGGAAAAAATTTTCATACAGAAATTGCTATTCTGGCTCTGTTTTTCAGACCCAAAACTCATGGAATATCTGTAATTTATGGTCAAAAAGATAAACTGGAAATTAAATAAATAATACAAATTCTCATGGTCTCAGTAATGATGCTGAATTTGTGGCTTACCTTACCGACATGAGAGTAACCCTTGTTTCAACAGGGATCTAAATAATTAACATAATTTAATTAGATCAAATTGATTAGATTTGGCTTTTAGTAATCTGGTTTTAACTTTAATTTTGCTGGGTTTTATCTGAAAAAAATTATTTGCAATCAAAGAACTGTCCAACATTCTACAGAGTGGGGAAATACCTTTTCTTGAATAAGTCTTCCTTCAAAAATCACTTACATTGCATTATAGTTTTTTATCAACCAATATAACATAACATTTGTGATTTTCTATGTATTTATACTTAGGTGAACAATTTGCATGAAATTAGAATACGTAGTGTGAAAACCGATATGTCTGTTTTCTGTTGTTTTGTCATGGCCTTTATTGTCCACTGGGGCTTTTTTTTCCTTACCTGGAACTCTCTTTGCCCAGTTGATCATATGCACTAATTCTCTGTCTGCAAGGTTGGTCAACAGGGTCATCATAGAGGCTTCGTTGAATGGTCTATTTGGGTCATACTCAGAATAAACTATGGGTGGCTCAGCTTCCAGCAAGGCACTGACCATCTGTTCTGCCGTCAGGGACAGGGCTGGACTGTTCTTCTTGTTATGTTTAACCACCAGTGGACTTGTCCAAAGGGTGGGAGCTCGCAGCTCCGTAGAAGAAGCCTCCCCGTTCCTGGAATCTTGCTCCTCTCTTTGACGTTTTTGTTTCAACATTCGCCCACCTCTGCGGTCTTTCCGGATTCCTAGACACACAAGAATATAATGAACTCCTTTCCTTGAACATACATATTACATACACACGGCTTTAGCTAATCAGCAGCTGCTGTTGTTAGACCCAGGCAGCATTAAATCTTTGTTTATTTTCTGAAGACTTCTTCCTATATATGGAATCTTACATGAGTAGTTGGAGAGAAATACTATTTTAAAAAGTATAGTGTCAGGAATAGTGCACTGCTTCCTAAAATTCAGATCAGTTGGGCTTACACAGGACTCTAGGCTAGTGACACTGTATAGCTGTCTTAGCCCCACAAAAGGAAGTCAGTAATTGGGAATAAGTATTTCTTTACAGCACAAACTTCAAAGTATGTCCCAACCTCTAGCAGACAGCTATTCTATAAATGATCAATGATAAATTAACGATCTGGGTGGGCCAGATGGATCGCAGAAGTAGCTCTCAAAAACTATGCATGAAAGTTTTGCTCAAGTTCATCAATTATTTTAATTAAACACCATCCTATTACTGAGCCTGTGATCTCCATAATTACATAAAAACCGTCCAAAAAAGTTCCCATTTTAAGATGAGCTTATACAGCAATAAAGAATGCCATCTAAGTAGATAAACAGAAGTAAGAAAAGGAAAGATAATTGTAACCTCAGCATCTAATGTGGGAGACCTACCATCAAAAGGCTGTAATAACTGCAACAGAAACTGTCTTTGTCATTACTGCACATTTCTGCAATGTGCTTAGCACTGTATGACCCTGAACCTTGGGATACTATCAAGTCAGCCATACCAATTAGAACAACAACATAAGACCTTACAGTGGAACAAAATCTCCCTTTGTGGAAAGGTTACAAGACAAACATAATGATAAAGCTCATGTCGACTCCAACCATAAAGGGAAGATTAAGTCTGGCTCTGAGTGGAGGAGGCACAGGCATTTTGAGGCTGAGTTAAAAACTTAAATCAATCATCAAATGGGGGCGAGGGACAAGCAACTAATAAGGAAACCACACAAGGAATTGAGCTATGAGGAGAAGGCAGCTTATGATGGGGCTTATTCTGGAGTTCTCGTGCAGTATGGAAAAGCAACACTAGTCCCAGTTTGAAAAGCAAAAGAAGTATCTATAGAGGAGGAGGCAAAGTATTCAAGAAACAGAGAAGAGAGAATAATTTAAAAAAAAAAAAAAAAAAAAAAAAGCTTTGAGAACTGCTGGCACTTGCAAACAATCAATACAGGTCTTTCTCATGGGTGGGGGAGTGGGAAACACAATCTTTGCTCAGCTTTTTTCACACCACAAAAATTTAAACCTTTAGATTTCCAGTCTTTGTTAGCAGTGTCTTCATCTCATCTCCAATATTCCTTCATATAAATGTTGGATCATATCAGCAGGTGTCCTTTCCCAGTCTCAAAGGAAACAGAGATCTTTAGAGCTGTTGCCTCTTTCTTTGAATATGGTGATATTTTCACTGAATTAGTACTTGAAGATTAAGCACTTTAAGTCTAATTCATTCAAAATCTAGTAGGCCTCCTGATTCTATTCTATTAATCTTTCCAGATAAAGAAAGTTCAATAAATCTTTCATCACTCCTACTACTTAACCTCGCTACATTTTCCCATTTGTTAAACTCTTTGTAAGCCAAAAGTCTCAAGTGCATTGCTGCTCCCATTTTTCATTCAGCAATACCAAGTTTTCCTACCACTAAACTGTTTCTGTTTAGGGGAAGATGAGGAGATTCTTACTATTAAGGAAAAATGCAAGACTTATTTTAGTAAAATGTTGTCCTAGAGTTATTCTCATTGGTAGCTTACTCCATTGCAATACTGAATAGCCTGCATGTTCTATCTGTAACAGATACTTTTGTTGTATGCTTTCTATGAACGTAAGGTTTTTGAATTAAAATTGCCCTGTGAAACATGCAGACATAATCATGCAAACAAAACCACATGATTCATACACATTAAAGCATGTGTTAACTTTCTCACATCCCAGATTTCACAGCTGCTTATCTAGCAGTTTTCTTTTGAAGAGTTAAAAAAGTATCCTTGGGGCCTGTACTGTTCAACACACTCACAAATAGATGGACTCAGAACTGACATAATTCAGAAACAAAATCTTGGGGTTATAATAATACTATAAAAACATCAGATAAGTTAGTTTAGAAAGTAAATAGAAGGCTAGAAATTAGTAGGAGAGGAAGGGAGGACAGAGCATCTTCATCAATCACTGATTTTATTAACTCATGAGGCACACTACAATGAACACCGTGTGCAGTTCTGTTCTTCCCATTTTAAAAAAAGATATAAAAGAAATGAAAAAGGGATAAGAGAAAGACAAGTAAGATGATCCGAAGGGTGAAACAAGTTTGGTGCAAGAAACAGCTAAACTGACTCTGTCTGCTTGGCCTGCAAGCCAGATACAAGACTACAAAATCCGGAGTAGCAAGATGAGTAAGGTACGAACAGTCACGCTTGTCTTCTAGTACAGGATGGTATCAAATCAAACTTCCCCATGCAAGGTTCAGGACAGACAAGAGGAGGTTCTTTTTCACACCATGCAGAAACAAAGCTGAACGTGTGAATACATTAGAAGTTGGTATATATTAGAAAACAGTAGGCCAAATTTAATGCAGAAAAGAATCTATTTAGGGTTAATAAACAGAAATAGGAAACCTTTGGCTTAAGTCTCTGTGGCATAGATTACTAGAAGATCAGAAAGGATTTTTTTGGTTTTGCTTTTTACTTATTCCAGGCCTGCCTTGTTAAGTAAAACGAGGACGTGATGAGAATTTGACTTAACAGAGGGAAGGTGGTCAACATAAGCACATTTAGATGCTTACAAATCAACTAAATTCTAAATAAGAACAACAGTTTTATTTTTAATTTGTTTGCAAGCTTCCCACTGGCTTTTCTTCACCTGAAAAAAACTGGTGGATTGAGCAAAGTTGAATGTAACTGGTTTGGAGGAGATGTCCTACACAAAATTATTTTTACATTTTTATTTCGGGATTTAAAAAACCAACCAATCAACCAAACATAGTAGGCTTACACTGGGTTTTGTAGAGACCAGATATGAGAAAAAAAAGTCAGTAAGAGTATACATTCCTTCTGTATTGCATCAGCAGCTTTTATGGTCATAGACAGAAAGGTCTTTGAATCCGTATATGCATCATACTCATCAGAGATTTATGGAAATTACTGCTAACTTTTCACCTAACCCCTAGATGGACAAGCAACATCATGATTTTATTATTCATTTTCTTGGACCAAATAGGAGTGAGTGAGTACCTCTCTGAAAAATGCAAGTGCCTCCAAATCTCCTTCAGCTTAATCAAATCTTATCTCTGTTAAAAAGAGATAATAGTGATGCACGGTCACTAATTCCAAAAAAGACATCTCTATCAAGCTACAATTTCATTGCCAGAAGTGCAATAATCCTGTAAGGTTTTTTTAAATATATGAATGCATTAATTTTGATTCCACAGTTTAGCCAATAAAGGAACCTGAATTGCCAAATGTTATGAAAAACAATATTCTACCAAAAATGGAAGTACTATGTATCTTGCAAAAGCTCTAAAACAATTTCCACTTGAGTTTTAAAGTTACAAGAGCCAAGATTTTCAAAGACAGTTTTATAAAGCTTCATATGTAAATTCAGTCAACCTTTTAGATATGGAGGCAGGTTTCAAAACTGCTGAGCAGTTATATACTCCAGTCAGGAGAACCTGATCAACAATAAAACTGCATATGGACTGCGGAGACAATGTTAACCAAATGAAACACCTCACTAGTGTTTTCCAACATGTGCTTTAAAAAAAAAAATACCCATATTATTAAAAAAAAATCCTAAATTAGGAATGTCTTGGATGAATATTGAATCTCAGCCATGCAACAACCAGCTTCTTCCTGCCTGCTGCTAAGAACAAAACTCCACCTTTATATCTTCAGTATTATATAAAATATTCAAGAATATTTACAGGAAAAAGAGGAGGAGAACAGATAGAATAAAATTTGCTTTGCTCTGTGTGAATGATAGAATTATGCATTTTTGATGTACAGATATAAATATAATCTCAAGTTCTATTCTACTTAAATATATTCCCTATGAACTGCTTTATATAATATTTTTCATTTTCTTTATTATTAGAAATCTTTTAGGAATATTTGTCAAGTAAAGAGTGTTTATTGTTTTCAATAAATGGGAACAGATTTGATAAAACCCAATAAACTTTTCCTGGCACTAAGACAGAAAAAAACCCTGTCTATTTGATAAAACTGAAAGAGCCAAGATATTTTAATGTCCTTCCTATTGTTCACTATTCTGGAAATCCTGAACACAACAGCTATTGCTTTTTGTCTTGTTTGCAACACCCACCTGCTACCTGGAATACTTATTGTGCTATTTTCATGAACATGATACAAAAAAATGCAAAAGACCTTCATCTTCTCTTTCTCCCACAAGCACAACATTCACTCTGCTGGCTCACACGAGGTGTGGGTATTAGTATGGGAACTGCAGCTGCCTGTCACTGTAAAGCCCATTCACTTGCAGCCTGTTTATTAACTCATCTCTTCATGCTCCATTTCTGTTGTGCTGGAGTTCCGAACAGCTTTCCAATAGCTGCAAGCAAAAACTACAATAAAGTTATTTTCTACAAATAGTACCTTTCTTTGAAGGCTAAAACTCACTGGTGAATTGTATGTTTAACCTTATCTTGTTTACCTGCAAATGCAGAAAGGAAAAAAAGAAAACATTCCCCAACATTTCTGGAATGAAACCTACCCCAAAAGTCTACAGAGGTCTAGTTCTCTAACTGCACTTTAGCATACAGATTTTCAGCAAATCATGTTTTGACTACGTGTATCAGTGGTCATCAATGATTGTGAAGGCTCCAGACACTTCACCTGTGGAGCCCAGCCTCACGAGCACAAACTGTCCTGGATCTGGGATCTCCTGGATCACCTCAGAAAAGGTGAGACGTCAGCCCCAAGCAACGTCCACAACCTAAAAAACTTTGGACTTTCTTTAAGTTTCTGTTTCAAATATATCTCTGTGCTTCACCTTGCAAACACTCTGCAAAATCAGTTACTAGTATCAAGATACATATTTAACTGTGGCAACAGAAAGTTTTGCAGTTTTCTGGAGGGCAAAGGATACTAATAAGATCATACCATAAGGTGGTTCAATATAGGTCACACTGATAATTTCTCTATTTTCTAACATTTGAGAATTTCACTTTGCAACTTTAATCAACCATTAATATACTTTAGTAATATACGTCATGACTGTACATATCATACACAGAAATTGATTCTCCATCGATTTAATTGTAGCTGTCACTGCATGACAGACACAAGTCACCTGACAAACACCGTTCTACTTTGGGAGAGGACGTAACTATTTTATTTTACAGAAAAATGTAAGTAGGCAGAATGCAATCACACAAATCGTGAATTTAGACAGGAACTCTATCTCTTGTCTTATGATAAGTGGTAAGGATGTTGCAGCTGTGGTATTTTTCTCAGAATATCCCATTCAGTAAAACTGGCTTAGTCCAATGCTGTTTATCTTAGGAGAAGCTTATAGCAATATGAAACTAAGATAATTCAAAATCATCACCTTCTATCTAGAAGTTCATTATCATTGTGTAGCTGGATCATAAAAATATACTCACTTCTGAGGTAATTTCTTTTTTTAACTCTTTGGCAATAAATGTGCAAAAGCACAGCAATCTCTCCAAGATGGGTGCAGGAAGCACACACTGTGCAACGAGAAATGGTGGTACATTTGACTTCAGAATTCCAGGTCCACACAGTGGGATGAGACAACATTTTATCCTAGAAATGGCTATATAACATCTATTGCAAATAGGAGGTTTTATTTCACATTTTTAAAACAAATAATTTTACCTGTTATTACACATGCTTTCTATGTGTATAATTAAGTAAGGTTTTGGTTTGCTTCCTGAGGGAATATTTGGGAAAAGAAAGATGACTGGTGACAGCTCTCACTCAGCCTCAGGAGCTGATATTTGCAGGAGAATGAGGGAGAAGAAGAAAAACTTTTCTCTGGTACTCTTCCTTATTTTAATGCTCAGCTTTCAAGGCACTGCTCTGTCGCTTCTCGCAGCCCTGGGAGACACGGCTGTAGCACCTAAGAATTCATGGGAAAAGCAGAAAAGGTAGAAAGAAAACCAGAAATAGCTAAAAAGAGATGGAGATCTGCAGAGTGGAAGACCACTGAACTGATGTGGGAATGGGATTAACTGATGCTTCTAGGATATATTTAATAACCAGGACATAATTACTGGATTGGGAAGTAATTCTAATTGCTGCCTGCATAATTTTTCAGCACTTCATACACTTGCAGAGATGATGTACTCCATTCAAGTTAATTACTAACATCTTTTTTTTCCGGTGTATCTTTCTTGTTTCAGAAGGAAGATATGTTATTACCTTTTCTTTTTATGCAATGACTGAAATAAATAAATGTGTCTTCATAAAATATTTGCTTTAGGATATAGCAGCTGGTATAGCCATGTGTCTTTCCCCTCCAAAAATTTTAACTGCATCCTTTCCTTGCACTTGCTGAGTTTATACTGTGCTACAGATTTTTAAAGTACCAGAAGAGTAACTTTCTAATCCTTACCTGCTTCCATGGGCAATGCCTTGACAGAAAGACCTGGTCACTTTAAAACACAGATTAGGGGCATATTGTTTATTTGGGGCTTTCGGGGTTCTTTTATATGATCTACAGTAAAATTCATATAATTTTTCATTGATCTGCAGTAAAATTTTGCTTTTAGTAGCTTCTGTAGTTGTCATAGCATACATCATCATAAACATCATATGAGCAGAAAAAAATGTAACTGGTCATAGGTTGTAGCCATGATAAAGCTATGAGATCTCAGGGACTCTGTTATTAGAACACATTTTAATATCTTTCACCTGAAGATCTCAGGGCTCTTTTATTCATACTGGTTTTAAATTCTCAAAAACCCAAAACGTTAAAAGCAATGTATAAAGACTTAAAATCACACAGTGAGCAAGCAAGAAAATTAAAAGCAACACCTCAGTCACCATAGGTAGACCTTACCCATCTCGTGTTTGTATGCATGTGTGTATTATTTAACAAACATTTCAATGTAAAACTTTAGGCACACAAAAAGTTTTCTTTTTCTAGTATGTGCTAGCACAGATGCATGCAAACAACAGGGTTATCTGTAGATACAGTCTTGGCTTCCACATTACAAATCAGTAACAACGCAAAGGCTTTTTAACAAAATAACAGAAGATGGTTTTAATATCAGTGTTTGCCTATAGTCAAAATTTGAGTAATGGCACATTAATTTTCTACTGCTGCAAGGAAAACTTACATTCACTCCAACTGCATTTTAGATTCTCTACTTCCTTAGATGACAAGAAGATATCAGGTTTAGAGCAGAATTCCAGGGAAATAACAAATACACGAACTGTCAAATCCTGTGCCCCCTTTTTGACAAGTAACATCAGAGAAGCAGCATGCTGTTGGACTAAACATTAATTAGTCCGAATATTTCAAATCATAGACAAAAACAATCTCTATCTCAATATCTGGCTTTTTTTGTCCCCTAACTGCTTAGGAACCCCATAAAGGACATCGAAAATGTTTCACTACTGTTCATTATCTTTCCATTATTACCAGTGCCTTGCCATCCTACAGTTCCCACACTCAGTTCACTCAGGTGGTGATAACGGCATCAGTCACTGCCCCAGCCATGGGCACAAGAATGCAATTACTGCTCCAAAGTCATTGGCACAGAACTTTGAGCTGTACCACTAACAGTACATGGGCAGCATTCTGCAAATCCTTGCAATAGTCAGTGCTCTACAAATTAACCTTCGCTTTATACTTGACAGACATTCGGATGGCATTTCAAGCATTTAAACTAGTGGAAACAAAGTAGATTTGGAAACTTGACAAGTTAAAACATAAAGGCAAGCTAAGTGCCGGAACTGGAGAACCAGAGTTCAGTTGCTAGGCAGCAAGCATATAAGCAATAGCATCTCATTCGTATCACCGTTGCTTCATGTCTTACTGGAGCTAGTTTGCAAAATAAGTAACTTAACTCAGGGAAGAAGCTCCTACTTAAAAATGGTTTGCTTGGAAATGAGCTTTTAGCTTTGAAGATTTTCTTCCCTCTTTGTGGCTTCCTGGTAATGCAGACTTTTACTGCTTCCTTTCTGTTTCAGCAACACAACTGCTGTGGCTCCTAGGAGGAACCAGTTCAGAACAGGGCTGGTGGAAATGCTATGGGAAAGGACAGCCTTATCCACAGGAAAAGACTGCAACACCTAGGTTAAACAGGATTATAAAATTAAGACATTTGGCTCATAAATACATTGGAGGAAAAAAAGCCAGTGTGAGGACGGTGTGGGAACCATGCTGAAAACACCTTGTAGCAGTCAACAACCTGTGGCCACACTCTGAGGAGAAAAAATCATGACACGGGGGAAAAGGAATGATTTTGGGTTTTTTTTCTAAGAGGACAATAGAAAGATGGATCTATGATTGGTTTTGGAAACAGTGATCGGTAAATGGTTTACCAGCTAACCTCCCAGTCTGGAGCAACCTTTGAACCTGAGACTCTTCGTCCACAGTTCTGCTCCTCGTCAGCAGAGCCCAGATGATAAGAGACATTTGACACTTCTATATACACGCACAGCCTTGGAGCATTACCAGCCTATAACTTTGTCAGTTTGTCAAAGGAGTATTTCAAAAGTGCTTGGAAACACCTTCTCTTCTAAAAAATTTTGTTACTCTTCAAGACTGATCTGCCTCATCAGAATTATGTTGCAAATTGCCAGAGAGAAGGAATATCTGGTGTTTTGTAAAACAAACCCTGTTTGAGAATAAGACTAAACGTATGTGGTAAGCAAAAGAGATTATGAACAAGAAGACATCCTTCAGAAAGCCAGAGAGCCTATAGCCCAGTTGATGATCAGAGTATTAAAGGAGCACGGAGAGAACAGGCTGTGGCAGAGAAGCCACACAAATCCTCTACATCAGTGTTCTCAAAGGAAGAATCCAGATTTTTCTATGCCAGAAACTTTTTATAAGGGGAGTAGGAGAGCCTTTCTGAAACTGAAGTGAGAGTTGAAGAGGCTAGAAATCCAAAAGTGTCTCTCAAATGTCCTAATACAGGAGGCACTTACTAAACTGCTGGAGAAGAGCTCTGAGACTTAGTCTAGATTCACTTTGGTGCCGCTGTTGCTGTTGGCAAAAGTAAGTGATTGCAAAAGGAAAACAGCGTGAATAAGCCGACTGTTCCCTTATGGGCACAAACCTGAGTGTCATCTAAGCACAACTGGCTTCAGAGTCTAAAAGGTGGAGGTAAGCAAGGTAGCTGGCTCCTAATGACCTCTTACAGTAATTTTTCTCTGCAGATAGACCTCATTAGGCACACCTCCACTGAATTCAATAGCTTTTTAATGCTTCGTTGGAAATAAAATAAAATCCTACAGGTTCCTTTAAAACATGCTGTACATAAGCAGAAGTGAGGACTATAATTACGTTCTTGATAGATTTATACGAGATGGAGATTGTTGAAGCTATGACTGAAATGTAGGTCCTAATATTGTGATGTATCTCAGCATGATGGCCCTTTCAAGGTGATTTTGAGAGCTTTTCTGGTTGCTTCTCTCTACATAAATACATTATTTGGTCACAAATTTTCTAGGCTTAATAAATTACTTCTTTTGAATATGATTCAGACAATCAGCCCCTTTATTTCATATCCATTTCTCTTAGAAAATCAAACATAAATGTAAATTGTGCTGAAAACCCAGGTGGGTTGACAATTACTTTAAATGAGAAACATTGTCTGAAATCTTCTAAAAAAATTAATCAGAATTTAATTTCTAATCTTGAACAGGCCTGCCTCAAGTGACAGTGCTTAATAGCCTGGTTTCTGAGAAGGATATCTAGACACTCAATAGTATCAACAAATAACAGATTTGAGTTTGGTTTGTGCACCTGGCTGTTGCAATTTTTTCTGCTCCTGAGTGGTTGATGAATGCTATATGTCTGTTTATGTGGGTGTTTTTTTTCAAAAACTGTCTCTCACCCTTTTCCAAACTGTTTTTTTTTCTCCTCTATAATCAAGACTACCTTCTAATGAGAGAGAAAGAAGCCTCAGCAGAGGGATGCAGAGCCCAGGGCTTGCATTCAGATATTCTGGTTCAACTCCTGGCTCTACCACCAGTTTTCTCAGTGATCAAGTCATATTATATATCACAGTGCTGCGTATTCCTGTTAGCTACAATGCAGATCATAAAACTGGTCTTCCATGTAAAGTTTTTAAAGACCTAGTGACAAAAAAATGCTGTTAACAAGCAGGTAAATGTCATTTGTAGTCTCTAATGACTATTCATAACTCATAGTTTGAGAACCAATGATCTACTAATTAAAGATGAAGGTGCAAGACATTATTCATCCTAATCTGTATTTCGGCATTCAATCTTTGGCATTCCTAGCCATTAAAGAGCATCAGAGGACACGTACAACAGAAGCAAGAGAAGTTCAATTAATCCATCATTCAGCTGAATCCTCTTCAATGCTGACACTCCCTCACAAATCATACTAAGTTTTGGCTACAGTAAGTCTGGCAACAGCTCCATTTTAGGCAATATTTACAGTGAAGCCATACACATTTCAAGCATCACAATAAAGCCTTCACAAGAACCATACATCAACCATGATTTGGAAAAGCCAAGTAGTTTTAGGAGTATGAGTTCATTAGCAGTACTGTCAAAGACAGTGAGATATTGTAACTGCTACATTTAGAACTTAGATAAATTAATTAAGGTATTGAAGTTATTTGGTCTGATGTATCAGGACTGATAGTGCTAGAATTGAACTGTAAAAGTAAAGACTCAGAAGCTCTAGAACTCTAGGAATTTCTCAGGCTTAGCAAGGAGAAGACATCAGTTGTTCTGACCTGCATAGGCTTGCTCAAAACCAGTGAATGCACAGTGGCACCCTGAGGTACCTGTAGTATGAAGAAGTGGCAGACAGAGGTGGAGATGCATCAAGGATCCTAGAGTTCATTTAAAAATAATCAGCAATTTAAACAGGGACTGTCTCATTGCTGTATCTATTCCCAAGTAATATCACAACTAAAATAATTCCTAATTAGGAATTTTTAGGTATGTAAAGGACAAAAAGCAAAGGTAAACAAATATACAGATATAATTAGCTTTACAATTTCAACAAGTGTTCAAGACTAAAACGTCAAAAATTCTGCAGTATCAAAAAAATTTTTATATAACTAGCTATAGCATATAAATAAGGATAAGACAGGTTGCCCCATTTCCACCTGACTGTAAAAGGTCTTAAACAACATTGTCTAAATTCAGTGTTGAACCTGCGCTGAGCAGGTGGCCCAACAAGAGACCTCCTGGAGTTCGTCCTAGCCCAGATCATTTTGAGAAGTAGAATAGGAAGATAATGTATTTTTGGCAAAAGCATTCACAACAATGGTCTCTCTTTCTTGTTTTGGGGGCAGAAGAGTGGAATATTGTATTTTGGGACAATTCAATGGCAACAAACAACTCCACATGTACACAAATGGGAAAAAGAAACATTTCATTAAAAAGTCTGGTTTCAATTCCATCTTCTTTTCCAGGAGGCTCTTCTAAACTTACAAAACTTTGCTTCAAGTGCTGGTCGAGTACATGCTTTCAGCCCATCAACTACATTTTTAAAATGTGCATTTCCTCGTACATTTATCAGGCCCCACCTACACAGTTATTTGGCTGAGTACAGAACAGTATGTCTAATAAATATCATAAAGGTTCTCCTCGGACAAACCAAAATAGTCTCACATTGTTAATCTATTTTCCTTCATTCACTAATTTCTATTTTTAATATAATATTTCATTAAAAGATAATTCTGTGGAAAACTGGAAAATCTGGAGCCCTTCCAGTGGTTGCATCAGACATCGATTTACCTTTGCTTTTGAGAATGGTTTTAATAACTCCCTAGCCTTTTAGCATGAACAAATATAGCGTTCAGCAAGGAAGCACAGCTCCCTCCATTTCATGGAATCATGGAATTTTCAGAGTTGGAAGGGACCTCTAGAGATCATCTAGTCCAACTCCCCTGCTGACGCAGGAATGCCTAGAGCACATTACTCAGGACTGCATCCAGCCGGATCTTGAAAATCTCCAGAGAAGGGGAATCCACAACCTCCCTGGGCAGCCTGTTCCAGTGATCTCTCACCCTCACCGTAAAGAAGTTTGTTCTTATGTTTGAATGGAACTTCCTATGTTCCAACTTGTGCCTGTTGCCCCTCGTCCTGTCACTGGGAACCACTGAAAAGAGTCTGGCTCCATCAAAGACAAAAATCAGCAAGGTTCTTCTCTGAAAGGATGGCAGATTTTCTAAATTTTTTTTTTCTTTTCCCTGTAAAAATTTGCCTTAAACTTCAATAACATTGTCACACTGAACCAGACTGAGTTCCCGTGTGATTACATGTGGGTAACTACTTCAAGAGAATGTAAGACTCAAGGCCCCCAGTCTCCAGACTCTAATCTCTAGAAGTTAATGAACATTTCTACAGGCACCTGGTATATGGTTATTGCACACTGTTATGGCAAACACAGACTTTTATTCCCTGGGCTGTACCACAGTAGTCTCTGAAGGGTGAGGGCTACCTACACTGAAGGATGTAAGCTTCAAACGCTCTGTAATGCTCTAATTTCGTTATCACAAGAAACAACACTCAGAATCTTCTCTCTATAACACGAAATTTCACACTGCTCAAAGACAGTAAGTACCCCTGATCATATATATGATCACCATCTGGATCTAGCACATGAGCACTCAAATCCTTGATTGTCCCTTTTCATATGACTTGAGGTTGGGAAGTCATCAACATTCAACAATTCACAGAATTATGTAGGTCTCAGGGTTGCTAAAATTGGACTACCAGGCAAATAACTGTTTTTTTCATTAAGGATCCAACATTTAACATTATTGCAAATTTTTGTGATAGCCATTGATTCCACTACCACTCTGTTGCTCTGACCCTACAGACCTCTTGTTAAATCTGCCTTGCCACATGTGAAAGGAGGGCAAGAATGTAGCATGCTAATAACTAGAAATCCCCATTCATTTACCACACAATAAAAATATTTAATTAATAAATAACAATAAAAATAAGGTAATTCTAGTTTCAGAGAATGAGGTCTTTTGGAGCCCAGTCATCAGAAAGCCATTAAAGAAATGAAGAAATGGAAAACTAGATCTGTATTGGAGCAGAGGTCACCTAGACCATACGGATGGTTGGAGCTTCAGGATTGCGACTTCTGTAAAACCTCCATTTGGAAGCTGGGTCACCCCATCATGTGAAATAGTAAGTTGGAATATACTTCTCCACGCCAGAACAGAAACAATCTTCAAGAAAGCATCAGTGGATCATAAACAAAAAACAAGGCTACTCTTCTCTGCTACTCAACCAGAAGAAAGAGGGACATGACAAGGAGTTGACAAGGAGCTTATTCCATGTGAGGGCTTTATCCACACATACAAGCAAGGGTGCACAGGCTAAATAATAACATATAATTTAATAATAACATATAATATAATAAGGTCTTTTGGACTTATTCAGAAAGAGAGAGTGAAGCATTTGTGAGATTCTGCCTCAGATGCTGACTACATCAGCAGAGATTCTGGCAGCCTAATTGTCTCTCGAAGCAGCGCAGTAACAGATGCAGAAGGAAACACTTGCAAACATAAGAGGAGAGAAAGAAAATAACTCTTCAGTACTGAAAGAAGTTTTTAAAAGATGAAAGAACAGCAGGATGAAAAAAATTATTAAATTTCCACAGAAACTCATAAATAAATGTTCTTACAGCATAGCTCAAGAGCCACTTGAAGCCTGCATTTTTTCTGAATGAAGCCCCAAAAACTTATTACATTTGTGTCCACTCTATTAAAAATAATATATATGAACTGTTTTATGCTGCATTAAGTGACCTTCTATGAGAAAAACATCACCGACCATAGCTTATAACCTATATTTAAAATTAACCAGAGACATTTAATCAAGATTTTATCTAGCTACCTACATATTTACTGAAACTCAGTAATTAGTATCAGCTATTGCTCAGAAGTTAAATGATAGATAAAAGTCACAAGTTAGCAGTTTTGACAATTTATTAAGAAACCTCAGCCAATTCAGTGCAGAGGGAAAACTGAGATTACATTTAGAGAAAAGCAAGGTTACAGCTGTTTTCCACTATGTCTGAAAGGTATATCATCATAAGCAAATTGTGGAGATAGATATAGAAATGAGATATGACACAACTGAATATTTTTCAAACGTATGATAGAATTAATGCCTTTAAACAAGGCAAACCCTTCAATATGAAGAAAAGGAGATTATTTAAATTAAAATATTCAATCAAGAGAACTATGAATTATTAGAGAAAAACGTGGACCTCGAATTAACCACAGCACTACGTGATTCAAGTATGTTGAAGAAAAGAGCTATTATAAGAGATCCATTAAAACAGAAAAGCTTAAGAGATCTCCTCATAGAAAATAAAAAAACAATCTAAAATATTTTAAAACATTAAAAAGTTAACACTCTAGAAGTTAACCAGATGGCATACTAAGAATATTCACTTAACCTTTATCTTCATCTGAGCGAATTGTGACAATTATCAAGTACTACGTAAAGAAAAAGACTTCTTTCTCCCACAGCTACATGGACAATATGGGATCAGTAATGACTCCAGCAGAACCTTGAATGCTTTACTTCATCCTACACTCACGTTACCTTTTTTGAATACTTCATATGCAGGCATGCCAGATTTATAACCTCCAACTGAAGGATCTCAAGAAATTTTTCCCTGACTTCATAAAATAAATGTTCTTAAACTCTTGTCTATGAACCAGTGACGGACTTCAGTGCATTATTAGTGGTCCTTTAGGAGCAGGCAGAATTTATGCACCTGATCTCCTTGCTTGTAAATTGTGAACTTAGTTTAAAAACAAACAAACACACACACAAACAAACAAAAAACCCCACAACATTGACTATTTTTTAACTGCCAGTTGCTATAGTGACTATATAAATCTTAGAGCATTGTAAAAGGAAAAGATGAAATCCACAGGACTTTACTCTAGTGAGGGCCACTATATGAAATAAAAATTCCAGAATATCTATATTAGAAAGAAAATTTGGACAAAATTGCAGTCTTTTTTTGGACTTCTTTAATCTACAGAATGCTAGTTGAGAACTCTGTGCAATTTTTATGCGATTGAAACAATTACGAATGGAAGAGTTAAAAACGTATTACAACACGTACCTTACAGAAAACATATGAAAAATATCAACCCGGTACAGTGGACCATTAATTAAACACATATAAGTATAAATGGATGGAAATGTGCCAAATTAAAAACATAATACCATGAACATAAAACATAATGATATATCTTAACTATGATCTGGCATATGTACAAGGGTTAAAGCTAAAGCTGCATGGCAAATTTATGCATGGGATTTTCTGATTTCAGTTTGCCTTATCTGAAATTTTAACTTCTCCGGACCATAGCTGTGATACTAATTACATACATTTTACTTTAAAGAGTTCTAGCCATATACACCAGGATGTTAAGACAGAAACAAAAACCCTCTGCATCCATAAATTAAATCTTATGAAAAAAATCAGCTACTGTCTTAAGTGTTAGAACTAAAAAGAGATTTGACACCTTCTTCCTGCTCATATTCCAACACATTAACAAATTCAGTCTCAGCTCTTGCCTAATCCTTGAGTTGAGAAACACGCAGATTCAACCTCAAAGCGCAGCAACAACTGACTATTTTTCTTTACTCTTTCTCTCAAGATTCCCAGACTTGGCCTACCTTGACTGCACAGACTGGACTTAGAAATGATCCTTTGTTGTGGAAAGGACAAACATGATGAGCTACTCCTTTCTCTTGCCCCAGATTTTTTATGGAATAAGTAACATTATGTGTGCCAGAGAAAAGGAGAACTGATCTGTAATTTAACAATTTGCTCCTTTCACATATAAGACATGAGTTTTAATACATTCTCTTCTGAGCACTTCCTAGTTTGCTAAATTTTCCTATAGATATAGGTTTCAATAAAGCCAGTGATTACTCTTCATTAATAAAAGCAATCTGAAATTTTTAGTAGGCTACAACAAGGTCTTCTGCTATAGAGCAAACATGAAGCTTTATGATTTCCTGTTCTTAAATATTCTTAATTCTTAGGAGAATAATGCTTTTTCAGAAGCATTAAAAATAGCTAACTTCCCTCTGTGACAAACACGAGGCACCGTAACATAGAAGAGAAAGGCAAGTATTATTATCAATGCAGAACGGTGTTACAAAACAGGTCTTCCATCTGAGAACACACCATAGCAGTTGTTCAGTACTGTCATATATTTCTAAGTTTGCTTCCAAAAGTTAAACACTGTGTATATAAGTAAAATAATTTAGTGGTATTCCACTTCAGCCTAACTGTTCAGTGTCTGATTCTTCTTCTCTGACACCATTATTACATATGTTCCAAGAAAGTGGCATTTTTCTCAGTTTTTATAAAATGAGTGTGCGTTTAATATTTTTGGGTGAAATTAATTCGTATACAAAATACGTGTACAGTACTGGAATAGAAGAATTTACTTTCCCTTCCAGAATTCACAGAACAACTATCACATATTCAGAAGTTTATTGTAATTAATATGGACTGATCTGAGACTACCAGTGCTTTTCACACTAAACTGCAAAATGTTACAAAATCTTGGGTTAAGTTTCATTCATCATTATCTGGAGTCTATCATGAGAGACCAAAAAAATAATGAGTTAAAAATATTAACAGAAGAATCCTCACTCCATTGAAGACAATGTTCCTATTAACTTTGATGAAAATATGGGCAAGAATAATAACATGGTATTTGGGAGGTTTTTATTTTTTATTTAACCACTCTCTCATTTAATACACTCCAGCTCAATGAAATTCATTGCTTCCTCCTTTAGGAACCATATCAGCTGTCTAATGAAGTTAAAAGACAGGAAGGCAGAGACCACTGTTGAGGATTCACTGATTGCTGTATACATACCACCTTTCATCATTCCCACTTCATAGCACTTTCTTAGTCGGCAAGCTTGGCAACTCTTTCTTCTGTTCTTGTCAATGGTGCACTGGTTAGTAGCAGGACACATGTAGTCATTGTGCCCTGCAAAACCAGAGGGAAAGTAAGGACACAGTTAGACACAAACATAACAAAACTGTCTACAGTACTCTTCTATTTTTCATTGACTGTTTAGTACAGCATCTAACATTTTGGGAAGAAGGTAAGGCTCAGGGCTCAGGTTTGGGGCCAGCCTTGTTTAATATCTTTATTGATGATCTGGATGAGGGGATTGAGTGCACCCTCCGTAAGTTTGCAGATGGCACCAAATTAAGCAGGAGTGTTGATCTGCTTGAGGGTAGGAAGGCTCTGCAGAGAGATCCAGACAGACGGGATCAATGGGCTGAAGCCAACTGCATGAGGTTTAACAAGGGCAAGTGCCGGGTCCTGCACTTGGGTCACAACAACCCCAGGCAGTGCTACAGGCTTGGGGAGGAGTGGCTGGAAAGCTGCCTGGCAGAAAAGGATCTGGGGGTCCTGGTGGACAGCCGGCTGAACATGAGCCAGCAGTGCGCCCAGGTAGCCAAGACCAGCGACATCTTGGCCTGTATCAAGAATAGTGTGGCCAGCAGGAGTAGGGAAGTGATCGGGCCCCTGTACTCAGCACTGGTGAGGCCGCAGCTTGAGTGCTGTGTTCAATTTTGGGCGCCACAGTATAGGAGGGACATTGAGGTGCTGGTGCGTGTCCAGAGAAGGGCAACAAAGCTGGCGAGGGGTCTGGAGAACATGTCTTATGAGTAGCGGCTGAAGGAATTAGGATTGTTTAGTCTGGAGAAGTGAAGGTGGAGGGGAGACCTTATTGCTCTCTACAACTACCTGAAAGGAGGTTGTAGTGAGATGGGCGCTGGTCTCTTCTCCCAAGTAACTAGCAATAGGACAAGAGGAAATGGGTTCAAGTTGCGCCAGGGGAGGTTTAGGCTGGACATTAGGAAAACATTTTTCACGGAAAGAGTTATGAAACATTGGGACAGGCTGCCCAGGGAGGTGGTTGAGTCACCATCCCTAGATGTGTTTAAAAGTCGTGTAGATGTGGTGCTTAGAGACACGGTTTAGTGGCAGACCTGGTAGAGTAGGGTCAATGGTTGGACTAGATGATCTTAAAGGTCTTTTCCAACCTAAACGATTCTATGATTCTATGATTCTATTCCAGGGTTACCATCATAATCTATGATAAAAATATTGATACACATAGTGAAACTAACATCTATTCACAATACATTTATTCACAAGTTCTTTAAAAGTACTACTAAAAACACAAATTACAACTTCTGCAGAATAATTAAAATAATGAACCATTAAAGCAGTCACAAAAGAGGACAGATTAATATGAACAAGTCCCTTGACTTCCTTGCTCTCAGCCTGAGAAATATGATGCCATCTGGTTCACGTGCCTGTGTTCATGTTTAAGAAATAGACTGCACAAAATGGTTAGAGGTTTATAGAATTAAGAAGATCTATGCACAGAACATTTTTTTAATATCTACCACAGTCTGGGGCAGTTAAGAAACAAACAACAAGAACATAAAATAGAAGCAACAACCATTAATTAATTGTATCTCAGGGATAAATCAGTATCTAATTCCAATTGCATGGCTACTGATATAGGCAAAAACTTTTTGTCACAACAAATTCTCAAATTACTGTATGCTGCAATGAAGTTTGGTACTGGTACCTTTTCCTTCAGAGCTCCACTTCCTCATTTATTACCCTCTACATCTCAATTCTCGTAACAAACGTTTTCAGCATTCCATAATTTTTTGCTGCCAACAAGCCTCTATTCCAATTTTCTCTTAAAATATGTGTGCTTAAACATGCTATAAAATTATTTTCCAACCATAGACAAAGATTAGCAAGGATAAAAAAGACTGTCCAAAATGATCTTATTGGTGCTCTGTATTCATTTAAACACAACTAAGGTACAGCACACAACGAAATAATTTTACTGTAGAACTGTTTGTTCTTTCTTTCAGGTCAAGGGATCAGTTTGAGGTAGAGTAGGGTGGAGGTTTGACAGAGGCCTTGGTCTCATCAAATCATCTATCCTTGACTAGAAATTAGAAAATAGAGTAAAAATCACTATCAGATTACACCAGGAACATCTGCTCTCTAATGCTACATAACTGGGATCCAATCAAAATAAGCAGCCAAACTATAAACTTGTTAATATGGTAACAGCCGACTACACACTGTCTCAAATAGACAGAATTATTATTTTTTAGCTGTACTTGACAGAATGGTATAATACTGGAAAAATCTGAATCCACAGGCTTTGCTCCAGGACTGAGGTAAAGTGGTGGAACAGAAGCACTACCTCAACCTCAGCATGAAAGACCGTTTTAATTTTCAGTTCCTCTGGTAGGATACAGACTGTTCTGTATCTGATTCAAAACATTTCACATGTAAGGAAAAAAAAATTAAGTCAGAAAGAAAGCAGCCTCAACCATACAAAAATGCAATATCTACAGGGAAAAGGAGCAAAAAGGGAAAGCCATGGTTTTAAGAAAAGGCACTTTTATTAGGTCACACTAAACAGCAGCAAAAGATTGTAGCACCTAACCTCAATCTCTAGCCTTGTTTTATATGCACAGCTCTGAAATAGCACAAGAGAAAGATGGAAAAATTTAATTACTCTTTTTAAAAACAAAGAAAGACTTTGTCAGAGTATCTGATCTTCTTCCTAGTGAAGTTAAAAGGTAAATTCACAAGAGGAACGAGCACAGGCTCTGAATTCGGCAAATAATTCAGAACACCATTTAGCTCTCTGTAAAATAAGCAGATAAATGTTCCCACTTAGATCAAAGCTGAACACATGCTTACCACCTTTGCTGGACTGGCTGACGCTCATAAGGTTCAGCTCTCAAAAAAAAAAAACAAGTCACAATACGTAAAAACCAAAAATCAAGCAGAATCAGTATCAGCAGAGCAGCCATCCTTTTTCACAGTGCTTATATGGGTGATCACCTTGTCTTTGCTCTGAACTAGATTTCCTTATGCAAACTGCAAGCATTTGGGAATAGGCATTTGGTTTGTAGAATAGTACATAAAATAATCCTATTTGTGATAGAGCTAGAAATTAACGTTTCATATTATATTTTTACATCTGTCCCTGTTTTATCTTAAATATACGTTTTAAAGATTAGCATAGTCAGCTTTCATGCACGTGGCCTGAACCTTAGACAATCCACTCTTCTTTCAAAGTGCTTGACAGAATAAAACCTGTAAAATTTTGAATGCAAAAAAATAAAGGTCTGTGTGTGAGAAGCATCCTTATTCAGATTACGAGTGCCATAGTAATGTCATTGTTTAGACTTCTTATTTGCTGTAAATCTAGGAAGAAGATAATACATTTAATATTCCACATAATTTTTTGGTTTAGTTTAGCCAACATGCCTTCAGGAGACTGGAAAAGATGCAAGCAACCAGAAAAAAAATGTTTGATAATTACACTATACATTAGATATGATTATCAAACAAATTAGGGGAGAAGAAAGAAACAAAGTGAAGAAGGAAGGCAGGAACCTTTCCTGCTTCTCCACAATGCCATCTGATTTCAAGTACTCAGTCACAGGAAGGGAGGAAGGAAGTTTCCTTTGCAAGGCACAGACACAGACTAGGGCAGTCTAGCTTGGGGTGGCACAGAAGGGAAAAAGGTAGAAGAACACAATTAAGGAAGAGGTAACATGCAAAGACAAGTTTTATTTTACATTGAAATAGTATAACTCAGTAACTCTGCTGTAAAGTGAATTGTCTTGTAACTATTCTACCTTTTATTTTGTCCCTAAAGCTCGTCTCTTGGCAAAGCTGATTCTGAACAATCTGACTTATTAGAAGGGATTTCTCACTGTTGGGAATAGTCAACATGGAAGTGGGACACATCAACAGGTGCCCAGTTGCCCCGCACTTCATTTTCATGGTATCAAGAGTAATATGTGGCAGAAGAGATACTAATGAGGCCATTTGGATAGTTGGTAGCACAGGCCACTTGGACTCTATGGTCTTATTGTAGTTTTTTTGAAATAAATTATCAGATAACCTGCACAAAATTAAAGGTAGTGAGTTTAACAGGGTAGAGCACCTAGTTTTACTCCCCCCATATGTATGACTTGCACTGTTATGAGCCACAAGTGAAGAGTTTAAGGGAGCTATTGGAGGAGCTTGAGGAGGGGTGGTTTTTCTTATGGTATCTCACACATTGTACGCTTTAAAATAGTAAAAATAACATTATGTATTTTTATAGCACTTTATTATATGTTAAGGTCTTTCCAGAACAGGGTGCAAAGATCTGACTCTTTTCTCAAAGCGCTAATTTTAGATGTGACAATCTGTATGATAAGGACCGACAATGGAGGGGGGAGGATGAGGAAGCAAAATGTCAACAAGACGATAATGGCTGAAGTTCGGATGATTTTGAGTTTATTCAAACCCAGTCTGTCATAATCAGAGTTTTTTCTTACTGCACATGCAGTCTGACTTTCTCTTGTCACCATGAGTCATGTGGCTAATATTTATGTTGAGAAACTCATCGCTGTCTGTCTAAGGGTTCTCAAGATATCTGTGGTGTATGCAACAGCAGCACATCCTTGAATCAGAGTGGGCGGATGATTTATCTGTGAGGTCTTCAGTCAGCAAAAGACTCCTTATTTCTTTAAAGTTAAGTGTTACTACATTCAGCAGAACATTTAAACATCTGTGTACTTCTAGCAAGTAGTCCCAGCACAGTATATATGGTTAAAGTTAAGTACATGCTTGAGTGTTCCACTGAATTGCGACTCTGAAGAGCTGAGTTCATTATGTCCTTGACCAGCAAGGATGAAAATTGGGGTCATACTAATATATCAACGGCAATTAACATAACATGGAAATATGTTTTTTTTTAAATGTGTAAACAGTTGCCATAATATATTCTAATAACCATCAAGATTAGCCTGAGGGAATGATTAGTCTAAGCAGTACAGAAACTGTAGAAAAAAATGAACTACAGAAACCGACATGTTGGCATGCCAGCTTAAGAATGCTTGAAGACAATTCTACAAAGCCAATAAATGAATATTTTTGTCAAGTGAAGTTTGTATAACACCTAAACTGATGTAGCTGAATTGACTCATCATACATTTCAAACAAAGCCAGCAATAATTATTATCCTTTTACTTTAATTATTCTTTTATTTTCTATCCTCATGTCACACAAATTTCTTAAACTATTCCTTATCTATCTGCATAAGGCATCTGTCAGGTTAGCCATTACCTGTGAAAGCGGATCTTATTCTGATAGTGAAATTAGCAGAATTTCATACATGTAGGTGAAGGGAAGGCTAGAGTGTACACTTTAAACCTTAAGGTGCCAAGCAAGTGACAAGTGGGAAGACTTCCGATGAAAAACAAAACCTTGGAAAGAATAGACTCAACAAAAAGTTGAAAGTTTTCATAAACAGTAAAAAGAAAAAAAAAAATAGCACCTGGACATTGCATATGCTAACCTAGTATGAACAAATGTTGAATGTAAAATAAAAAGGTATACCAATATTAAGTTAAAGTGCCCCAGTAAAACTGCACTGATTGATTTTAAAATCTCACTCTTTCCTAACAGGCTTCACAAAAGAACAGAAGGTTATATCCGATTCCTTTATAAGCACAGACACTTAAATTCACAGCTTAATTACCCTCAGACAAGGTCTTTGGATTTGAAATTTAGGTTCTCTTAGCAACTACCCAGCACTGCTGAGATTAATCATTTTCTGTTTTTAAACTAGCAAGACATTACTACATGTAACAGTAAGGAAGAAGGCCTAGAAGATTGTAAAGCATACTATCTTTGTATCCAGTGAGGAAGTCCTCCTTCTTCACATACCTTGGAAAGAAAGATCACAGAACCACTGAAGAATGAGAAAGGAGGAACGGTTAAAATCTATATACTCTGTATTATGTCTTTCAGCTGTGTCCTGTAGCTCCCACACTGAGTGTTCACCTTCTAGTGGAATCTTCTTGCCTTTACATATGTATAGCACAGTTCACATGAACAGCTAATTCAAGCCAAATGATTATGATCCCAACTGCTGCTATCTCACCAGTTTAATAATGCATGAACATATACACGGAGAAGGGATGACATATAAAAAGTAAAACACTGTTTAACTGTATAAATATATAAATATAAAATTATATTTTCTATTCCAGCAGATAATTTCAAAGTTGTTATTACTGGCTTTAGTCCTAAAATTTCAATACATGTTTCATCTGCTATTTCAGGATTATGATACCATGTGCAAAGTCTACTTCTACTCCAATTCCATGCCTGTCTTTTTTAATTTTAGACATGGTAACAAAATAGGAAGTATATTTTTTCCTCATGACAAATAAAAAAAGACGCCAATCCAGATCTCAGTCTCTACAAAATCTGGCAAGAAGTGTGACATCTAGTTTCTGTTTCCCTATCTGATAAATCACAATTGTTTTAAATCCTTGGCACATGATTAAACCAACAGCTGTGTTAAAGGAAAAACTCCCACAATGTATTACTCACAACCATCTCAATATGAACCCTCCAGAGACAAAAAGCATTTACAGGGAGTCATAGGCAAGCCATGGCCATCTTATTCCCATAGACTTTGAATGAAATCTCTTGTATTTTTAGCTTCCTAGTTTATTTGAGCTAAAATGGGAAGGGGTGGAATTCTACTACAGAAAACTCCCACAACTAATACAAAGAGGCAAAAAAGTTAAAAATATTGCAAATTACTCTTGTGCACTTAAAATCCAATCAATTGTTAGCAACAAGAAAATTAATATAACTCTATTTTTATTCCAGGTATAACATCAGGTTTTGGATTGTGATGGGACCTATCGAATAAACTTATATTAGTATTTGACAAAAAAACTCTTTTCTGCCTATGTACCACTTTCTTATGCAAAGTAAAACCTAGTTATGCTCTTCTTTCATTTACTGATATATATCTGTGCTCCTTGGTTTGCTCACTCATACCCTAACATCTTCCATGCCCTATAGAAGATTCATCAGAAGATCATAATCAGAAGGGTCAACAAAGATAACTTACTCTGTTGTCCTGCATATCTCTAGCCACATTTTAGAGTGGGGAATAACTGTGTTATTTATAACAAAGGAAGTCCAACTATTTCAACAAATTGTAACTAAATTAAACCAAATCTTTGAGAGAAATACATAATCTTACTCAAAGAATTCAGACAACGAGACATTTGTTACATCTGTTACTAAATGATACCAGCAGTTAATTCCATGCTAGTTCTTTTACAGTAACTCTGAACTAGTATACATACTTCAATAAAGTTTGTAAATAGTCTCCTTTTGGAAATAAATTATGTCAAAGATCACTTCATGCACTTCCAGTAAATTTATCATTTTAGTCATCTTACACAGTTCTCTCTAGTTTAATTTCCACTTTTCAAAAGTGACTGCAAAGGACAACTTAAGCTACAGAAAGTCTGAAAGTTCATGGGAGTGAAACTTATGCATCCAGTTTAAATCAATAAACTCACCTGAGTTAAATGAGTTTACAAAGACATATTTCCCTTCTCAGTCTCTAAAACCAAGTGGAACAGTTAAGCACTTTCCTGCTGGACAAACAAACATGCTCGCTTGTAATTTGTAAATGTAAAGCTTTTTTTTTTTGCCTTGTGAATATTTTGAACTGCTGACAGGCTCAGTGTTGAGCTAGGAACAATATAAGTTTCCAAATGAAATATTAATTAAATACTCACAACAAAAAATACTGTTTAAGTTT
Organism: Burhinus oedicnemus; assembly: GCA_008921705.1. Classification (NCBI taxonomy): domain Eukaryota; kingdom Metazoa; phylum Chordata; class Aves; order Charadriiformes; family Burhinidae; genus Burhinus; species Burhinus oedicnemus. The sequence continues at coordinate 1,142,731 of VFFE01007510.1, forward strand.
TTTTTGTTGGTTGATATGGCACAACAATCATATTCCAGAGGAAGTAAAACACCATTAAAGCTAATAATACAGGACACATTAAGTACAGTTTCTAAGGGCTAGGAATTTTGTCTAGGAGGTGGGAAAAGCTTTGGACGTGGCAGGGAAAGAAACAGTGACCATTTATAAAATTAGATAACAATCAGTGAGTGTTCTCTACTTTCTGGTAAAGTATATTGCCCAGCTTCAGAAAGGATTTTAGCATTGCCTGGGGTGACATTTCATGTGTAAGCTAGAAAAACATAACTTAGATTATTTCAGAAAACCTGTCTCAGGAAGAACTGTCAGAGTTCATTGTTACAATGGCACCTGATATTGAATGAGGCTCCAGAGTGTCTGTCCTGGATCCAGTTCTATACAGTATTTTCCTCATTGATGGGTAATGGACTGGAGTATCTATTTTATTAAATGTTATTCATTTGTAGGTGACATTTTTATATGTTAGAAAAACAGAGAAAAGACCAGACTGCTCTGCCAGTCAGACAGAAATAAATCTGAAATAAATGGCAGGAGCCTACAGGATGAGAATTCTAAATTATCTTGGCAAACTGGAGATAGCACATGGGAAAACACAGTGCAAAAGTAAGGACCAGTAAAAATCACTTCATTAAACAGGAATAATCAGATGCACAAAACAAGATAGGAAAGAAGTGGTTTCTTCTCCAGAAAAGTATGCTTGAGTTTATTCTGCATTAAGCACTGATTATGAGTGAACAGTGTCATGTTTTTATAAATAAGGCATACCACCAGCTGGGCTTGTAAGGTAATCCTATTGCTCTGTTCAATACTCGAAAAGCATGTTCTAGAAGGATATGATGTTTCAAGAAAAAAAGAAAACAGGACAAAGTGGAGAATCCCCAAAGTAGAGTAACTAGAAGATTAGAAGTCTAGAAAATAACACCCGTGAGAAAACGATGAATAAACTGTGCTTCTTCAGGTTAGGCAAAACAGAATAATTTTTTTTAAAGTGTGATAGCAATCTTCCATGTTTTAAAGGTTGTTACAGAATGAAGGAGAAAAATTTGTTTTCTGTGGCATGATAGACAGGAAAATAAGTGATGAGCTTAACCTGCAGGAAGGAAGATTCAAATTTCATAGTAACCTTCAAAGATAAGGAGAATAAAACATTGGATCAGGCTATGGGTTTTTAAGAAGCAGTTCAATGAACACATGTGAGGAATTGGCAACAGTTGATCCTATCACAGGACAGAAAGATGGACTAGGGTTCAAGGTCCACTGCAGCCCTATGATTTGCTTAGACCATGATAAATCAGGAAGTATCTTGGAGGTGAACATCTTAAGGCACTGTCACATCCATGCTATACGCAGCACTTAGAACTTGCTGGAGAACTACCACATTCAAAACTGCCTTGCTAGGAAAAAAGAGGTATTGACTCTTGCCTTCCAATAACACCCAAGTTTCTGAAACAAGATCACTATCAATTAGACTGCTTATATTCAAAATGCTCACTAGGGGACAAGGATCAGAGCATGTGTTTAACTCAAGGGGCTCTAGAGAAAAACTACTAAAACCACAAAAATAAATCAAAAGAAATTTCAGAAGGACCTGGCCAACCACAGGCTGTTAGAGCAGTCCCAATGATGGCTAAACCCTGGTGGACTTTCCAAAGACACACAGTTTCTAGCCTTTGAACTTCCAACAGTCACCTGCTTCCCAAAACTGGAACCACGTGTTTTCCACTCTGAGAGTAGCTAGCAGTCTGCAGTCCCCTATTTATTGGCTGCAATTACCTCTGCTAGTCTCACTTAGGCTCATGTTTTGTAGTTTTGCTTTTTCTGCTGACAACTCATAGAATCAGTGTACAAGCAGTCTTATTAGGGAGTTTCTGTCTTCTTGGCTGCAGATTCTGTGCAGCATTTGTAGCTGTTATCAAACAGATTACAAAAATACCATGAAAACAAAAGACAATAATGGAAAGTTAAAGGGAAGATCTCAGAAACCTCCCAAATTGACAATATTGCAATTGCTGCACTGCAACACTACCTAAACACCCACTTATTAGGCATGTTTTACCAGTGAAATTCTCTCCAACTCAGAAGAAAATATGTATGTATTACCACCACTCCTAGCATTAAAGTTTGAACTACATACTTTCAACAAAGTACAGCTCTATCGCTGTGAAGCTAAAACAACTGATAATACTTAAAGTCCACTGCCAAAATTCTCCTACTCTATAGTCAGAAGGCATAACTGTTAAATAAAATCCATGTTCAAGCCACACAATTAAAATACTTCCCAGCTTCAAGAATTCCTGCACTTGAGAGGCCACTATATCTCTGCGATCAAGACATTAATGGCAGGCCTCTGGAATCCCTCAGCCCACCTATTCATCCATTCTCAGATGCCAACCTATTCTTGCCAGGCTGGTACTGCCTTGCATCACGTAGTAATTCTTAACTGAATATTTGTGAAATATCCCAGATTTTTGTCTGAGTATACAGCTGTGAGAAAAGGCAGAGAAGGTGCACCTGAAAAACATCAGAAGGGCATATGAAGGAGGCAGGGAAATAGAACTGGAGATTTCTAAAATACATCAGCAATTCTGAGATCAAGATACCCTCCAGCGTAAGGAGTTACCTCTTGTTTGTTCTGAATCCCTTGTGCTCTCACTGGGGGTTCTCAGCCCCACATATGTAGACATTTGTTGGTTGCTTGTCAGAGATGGTAAGAGTAATTCCTTCCTGTCCCATACCCTTTGGTGGCTATCCAAAAAACAAGAAAATTAGATGGAGGGGGAAAGAATGTGTGAGTCATAAGGGGACTTTTAATTTGTAAATAGCATTTGTAAGGCTGATGTTGAAACACATCATCCAATTCTGACATCCAAATTTTAAAGAAGCTATTATGGGTGTGGGGTGATCAGAAAAGGTGCAAAGACAAAGGACTTAGAAGATAGAAATACATACAGCAGGAGACTGAAACATTTTAGTTCACCTAAGATATCAAGGTGATTTAACAGCTTAAGTTATAAGAACTTCCCACAAGAGAGAGATACTAGATACTAAGTCTGGTTTGTGGATGTGATGTAAAAGCCAAAGTAATTCAAATTAGAAAGGTAATTTTTTAGCAGATGGGAGGACAAATTATTGGAATAATCCATCATTGTAAGAAAGCTCGAGTCCACAGATCAAGGCTGACTTACCTCCCTCAAGTTACCAGGCTTTATACATGGATAGCATATAAAGTTTATCTTGAGAGAAGACCAGACTTAATGATCTAATGGCCCTTCTTGGTCTTAAAATCCATAAATATTTTAGTAGAGAAGTACAGTGTGCTGTGATGTGACTGCTTGTTATGCTTCTGGATTCAAGTCAGTTGACCAAGTACAATCCTGAAGGCTACATAGGCTGGGCGAAGAATAAAGCACTCTTCTATCACCAAACAACACAATGTTCTTGGTGTTATATGATTTTTTTCTCTCCTATGAAACATTATATTTTAATATCAGTCTGCACAGAGTTTTCTCAAAACAAGGTCCCAAATCACTTTTGGGACATAAACTAACAAAACAGACTGACATGGGTAGTTTCAGGAGACAGCTGAGATTTTGAATGTTTGACTACAGTCCATTAAGAACACCGAATTTCACTGTACCAATTCTTCTATGAAATCTCTGATGAGAAGTATAAAAATGACCAACCACCTCTGCATCCATGTGTGTATTGAGAAATACAGGACAGCAAAGCACAGAAGTAGTGTGGTTTTCTTGCATTTAAAGAAAGACACCCTATAAACAGCAACAAAAAACTTTGGTGAAAGCATTCTGTGTCACTTTTGTTTATACAAACAAGCCCCGTGTACCTCAATACAGTTTAATCATACGATTCCTAGGAAATTTTTGTACCTTTTTTAGGAATGCATATCATATATACAATGCAGATATAATAATATTTAGTCCACATATTCTTCCACACATACACATTAGCAGTATTCATTCCTAGATATCTGATCACAACCTATTTAAAATTACTACCATCTGCAAGGTAAATGGTGTGTTTTCTCATGTATTCACAATCTAAAAATTACTTTCATTTTCATAAATTGGACACATGTCCAACAAGAACCTGTAATTGCTGAGGTAAAGACCTCTTCCAGATCCAGTAGGAAATTCAAAAAGTCCCTTAGTTAATCAAGACTGGGTACCTATGACTTTAAAAGTCCTTTAGAGGACTTTTAAATCTGTGATCAACTGATCACAATTCTTTCATAAGTACTCATTTTCTTGAGTTACTTTCTTGATATTAGTGGATGTCATTTTTTACTGTTAACCACAAAAGAGGTGGATCAACTGAAGAAAGTACAGAGGAGTTTAACAAACCAGATCAGAAGTCTAGAAAGCCTGTTCTACTGAAAGAATTGGGTTTGTTTAGTCTAAAAGGGAGAAGACTGAAGAAAGATATGATAACAGTCTTCAACTATGTAAAAGGTTGTTGTAATAAGCCTTCTTCATGCCCACAAGGGATAGAGCAAGAAGCAATGGGCTTAAATTAGAGCAAACATGACTTAAAGGCATTTTACAGGACACTGGAAACTTAAGCTTTAAATTTTTAAAGCTTACCTACTTAAAAATTATGTAAAGTATATAAATGTAGTAAGAACTAAATTTACTAATTAGCATGTACTGTAGCACAAATAGATAACAGATCCATTGTGGAGGACCACAACGTTTGTCTACATGGAGACGAGGGCAAAACCACCCAAGTGCTGACACAGAACCATGGAACTCAAAGAAAGACTCAGATTCATTTCTTATTCCATAATGGCCAAAAGCTGAAAATATGTGCTGTACAATTACTTGATAACTAACGCTTACTTTTGCTTAAGAATATTTCAATTTTCACTTTGTTGCTGACTTAGTTCAGTTCAACTACGAGGACAGAATTTCAAAATTCTAAGAATAATTCTGATTAGGTCAGGGGGACTCAAAACAAAAAATAACAAAAAACGCTTGATAAGAAAACTGTTCTGCCTATGTCACAAGTTTAAGTAAATCATTCTGATGTTAAGAGTAAAGCATTTCACCCTTTCTCCCTCCAGTGGGAGGACTTCTGGCTGTAACCACTCTCTTTTCTAAAAATCATTTTGATGAGTCTGGAAAAGCAGAAATACAAGTAACTATTAACTAATCACTGACATTCAAATCATTTCATCAATGTCTACCCTGGAGCCAATCTTTCGCTTTTTTCTTTAAGACAGGGAAAATTCTGAGCTGAATGCTGGAAGTCTTATTTAACTCACCTCAGTGGTAGTCATGCAACAAAACAGGCAATAATCACACCTTGTGATATGAGGTAAAAACTGTTCCTCGCTAGGTTTGCTTCAAAAAAGGAGCAACAGGAATTTTTGTGCCTGTATATCCCCTGGAGATTTAAAAAAACTACACAAACCTAACTAAAGCGTAGTGCGTTACTAGTTTTCTGTTTGGAAAGGAAGAAATCTGTTTTATTTTCTTTTCCAAAATAAGACTTAGATACAGAACTGTACCCATATTTTCAGTAGAATCATACTTACTTCTTACTCAGTTTAGGAAATGTTGAACAAAACAAAAAAGTATCAATTCCAGAGAGTGACAGGCATTTAAATCAAGGATTATCCAGTCACAGTAATTAACGCTGTTTCTGTTAGATGTTCCACTGGACGCCTTGCACAGTATACTTTCAGCCATGACAAGACAGTGAACTAAACCACTCTGTGTATAGTTCAAAGCCCTATTTTGCTGACAGATGCAAATAGTATTTCATCAAGGAAACACTCCTTTTCAATACTGGTTCTCAAAAGACATCTCACATCTTCAAGGACTTGAGATTTGGATTGAACCATTTTGCTAATGGAGCACTAAATTAAGATTAATAAATCAATCAACATGAATTAATCTTCATCTGACAGGGCATTCTCAAAAAATTTATATTGGATAAGAACTTAACCACAGAAAAGAGATATACATAGCCTGAAAGAGTGGTCATCTCAATCCGATACAGATTTTTAAATTAGATTTCTCACTGCCTCCATGGTCAGACATACCTAAACCACGGAGAACACAGAGAAACTTTTCTTTCTCTCTTTAATCACGGAATAAATAACAACATATTATATACCTGCTAGAAGCATTCACCAAATACAGAGCTAAAAGTATGTGGGAGAGTGGAGCAGCTGCTAACGAAAACCTAATAAATGTCACTGTCCTGGGCTCAGGCTGCAATCTCAAGTAGCTTCACAGTTTCCTCAAGAGCAAAGAGGAAAGGTGATTCACTTGAACAGCTTATTACCTTGAATGCTCCTTTTGAAAAAAGCTTTGCAGCCCTCACAAGACCAGACCCCATAATGGTAGCCTGAAGCGTAGTCGTTGCAGACAGCACAGTACCGGGTCTCCTTGGTGGACTCCATGGACAGGCTCCCTTTCTCGCTGGTACCGGATATCCTCTCCCGGATGCTGTGACGCCTGTTATCAGAGCTTGGCCTGTTAACAGCAAAAAACAAGCATAATTTTTTCAGCAAGGTTAAGTCTCATCCACCCCTGCAGATAGTAAAAAAGAAGAGCAGACCTAGTTTTGCAACGACAGGTGGCAAAAAATCAATCTTTTATCACCCTCCGTCCTGTTCTAGTTGAAAAGGTGTAGACCCAGTAAGATACAGGAGATTTCTCACAGATCAATCTGATGTTATTAGGCATAGCACCCTGAAAAATTAAAAAGCTATTTGGTAAATTAATCAATTTTTCTCAAGACTTTACAAAGGAATACAAAAAAATCAGCATTTTTTTTTGTGTACCTGCTCCTGTCCAAAGGGTTCAGCATGACTGCAGTATCAGTAGGTAGTTTGAGAATCTGAGGCAAAAATCACTTAATGTTTGCACCTGAATTGGCAAGCCACTTCAATTATTAACCAGGCTATTTTCAAGTAATATTGCCCAATTAGAAGTGCAAACTCTCCTTACTTTGTCAAAGATATAATACTGCATATAACAGTCCCTATTCCCATTATAATACCACTTTCATAAAAATCATGAAGTGGTTTTAGCACAAGAAAAGTCAGAAGATATTAAAAATTGTTGCCAAAGAATTTTAGTTCTAGTAATGCACATTACTAGACATGTACTAGACACACTAGACATGCACATGACCCACATGTGCAGTATGCTGCTGAATGAAAACCGAACAAAGAGGTTGCTATAGGTAGCTGCTGCAGGCATGGTAAAGAATATTCAAAAAGATGAGAGGATGTGAAATTACCAGGAGAACCAGCAGTGAACTCTGAGATTGCTCCTGGAAGGCAAACAGCTCTTGCAAAACATGTTTTCCAGTAAAAGTCCGCACTACAAATTGTTCAGGAGACAAATACAACTGGGTGTGACAGCATCAGACAAGCTAAAGCATGATGAATCCTACTGTTTACAGTAATTATCCACTTAACATGTATGTTTTAATTGCTGGTTAGTAAACAGGTTGCTCTTATCTCCCCAGACTCCCAACATTTTCTCAAACAAACATATCCTGGTTTTGAGCCTAGGAGACTGTGGGCTCTCTCTTTCAGATTTCTTCCTACATACCTAATTTCGCGTTATTCCCTTCTTAGCGCAGTAAAATTTTCTTTGTTTTGATGAACCAAGGCATCTGGCACCAACAGCACCTTCCTGCTCCAAACTAATACCCCCCAAGTCGCTTTCTGATTACTCTACGTATGCTCAACTATCCTCTTTCATCTTGCCAAAGTTCCCTGACATCTCCTGCTGCAGTCCGTCCCAACACCGAAAAGCTTTCCACCCAGCAAAGCCACCGGGACGCTCTCACACGTGCTGCCAGCCCTCCCCTCGAGACTTTTCATACATATAATTTCTGTCCCTGAATATGGTATATTTTCATTGAACAGCTTTGAATTAATATCAGTTACTAGAGAAACATGAGGCTTCGCCATATTAGGTAGCAGAAACTGCTACTGGCATCGTTCAGGAAAACTCCATTTTTAAACCCAAAGTTCATTACCAAGCCTTATATACCAGCTAATTTTGAGCACTTATTTTATTTATATTATTTATTTATATAATTATATATTTTATTATTTATATAATATATATGAAATAATATATATTATTATTTAAGTAATTTTTGTTTCCCTGGGACTTGTGCAACACAGAAGAAACTGCAAATGGTGAAGTGCTCACGTGGCAGAACCCTGGCTTTTTAGTGAGATGGGAAAACTGGAGAATGTCACAATTCTAACAATATGAGTTTAACAAACTAGGCACAGGAAAAAAAAAATCCTTGCATATTTTAAATGTTAAAATGTGAAAAGGTGAAAACAACATCATTAATAAATCATTATGGATGCAACACATACATTGTTCATGCAACTTTTCCAGCCCACCAAACCTAGGTAGTTTTTTCATTCTTCTCCAGGTCCTGAATCTTCCTTCGAATTTGCTTTATCCCAGTGCCTCATTTAATTGGCTTCTTTTTATTCTACTGAGCACTGATCAAAGCTGTTGCTTCTTATCTTCTCCACCCCATTCTCCCCTGCCTGCAGCTAGATCACCTAATCCATCCTCTCAGTATAACATTAAATTAACCATGATGTGGCTTTTTTTCAAAATATACTTTTAGGTCTATATAACTACAACAATGTTTCAAATATTTGAAGTAAAACAGCAAGCAAGCAAATAACCGTCAATATAATTTTAACAGCAATATGTCTGTTAGGTATACATGATGACCTGATAGATATTCATAATCTTTGGTCTTTTTTCTTTTTTTTCTAAACTGTTACAAATATGCATGTTGTACAAGATAAGGTTCCCAAAATTATTTTCATATCAATAGGAAGTACAAAAAATTGACAATTTTATAAAGTCTAAATTTTAGATTATCTTTTTAAAAAAAGCTCTTTAAAAAACAGTAAAAGGAAAAAAAATTCAAAATCCAAAACAATTATGTATTTTTGCAAGTGTGTAGTAATTTTCTGACACCCCCCACACACACACAATTACTAAAGCAATCCTAGCTTCCTAGTTGGATACAAAAGGACACACATCAATTAACAGGCAAAAACAAAATAGAGTAAAGAAATGCCAAAGACTATCAGTCATCATTCAGTCCAGATAATTTAAATTTCCATCTTGTCAGAATGTTTATCTTCACTCAGATCAAGACTAGGTTTACAAATACATTTTTATTAAAATTATAATCAAGAATAATAAAAGCTGGCTGAAAAATAGCCTGAAACAAACAAACAAACAAACAAACAAAAGAAGCAATGAGGCAGCGTGCTCCCTGTGAGTACACACAGAATCCGTGGTACAAGGGATCTCGGACAGACAGGAGCAATGCCACTGCTCACCCCTGCCCATGATGCCCAAGCATTTCATATTTGACTTAGACCTCCATTGCTTTGCTGCACACAAACTTGTCACATTAGAAGAGCATTATAAATCCATTAACGCAGACCTTCACAAAGCAAAATGAATCTAACGATGGTCTTGCTGCCTTCCCATCCCCACCCCCAAAATCAGTGCCTCTTGAGCATGACTTAAGCAAGGTTTTGCAAACTGGCCTTGCAGAGTCATCACATTCAGGCTCTCGTGAACCACAGTGGGAAGTGCACTAAAACACCCCTAGCCCCATCCTCCCCAGAAATAACATCCTGCCACCCCTTTCCATTTATACAATGGAAACGAAAGATGATAATAAATAAACTCTAGTACTTATTAGAGGAAGCGAGGTGGAAATCCTTTTGGGAAAAGAGTGTCCCAATAACACAGAGCTTGCTAAACCAAAATTACATCTCGAATTTCATCCAGAAATCAGCTGCTAGTTAGTGCACATCACTGACCACTGATGCTGTGTCCTGACAAAAATAACAGCCTGCTCTTCATGCAGTTTTCAGTTAGGTTTCAAGGGTTAGCCTTCTGGAGAACATACTGCAACAACCTAACCCCACTTTAATAACTTTGGCAAGATCATCATTCCCAAAATACAGTAGCAGAACCTTTTCAACAATTTCCTTTGTAATCTATGCAAACAATAACACCAAAAAAAAAAAAAAAAAAAGACCAAAAGTTCTTGTCAACTATGTTTACCAAAGAGAAACACAAATCAAAAAGAAAGAAAACCCCAGATAAAGCTCTCCCTCCAAGGCCCCCACCAAAACAGAGCAGATTAGAAAGCAAAAAACCTCAGAATTTACTGCTCATTTTCAAATGTAATAACACAGCAGACATAAAATGGAAAGTGCTTTGGAACCTACAGAGCAGGACAAACTTCTCTTCCATACCCACTTTCATGTTTTTCCACCTGTGCCACCTGGAGTCTGCTCTTCAATAAATGTGTTAGCAAACAAGACACCTCTGCGTTAAACATTTGCTCATCACCTGCAACTCTGAATCAGATCATTAACCCCATGTTGACTGTGAGGTGAAAAGAATGCATGAGGGAATTACAGTTTTGTAATGTAAACTCAGTTTTTTACATCAGGGTAATCTGGTAGGCAGGATGAATTTAGGATAACTCACACTACACAATCCACCCAACAGCAAGGTAAGGCCCAATTTATTCACAACCCCAGTTTTATCTGAAATAAAGAGATTTCATAGGTAGGAAGGCTTAAGGGAAAAGTTATTTAAGCAGTTAAACGAGACAGCTTGAGAAATTCTAGTTTTCTGAATTTACTTTCATAGAAGAAACTTTAATCTGCAGCTGTTAAATCTTTCTTACCAGAATGGATGGAAGTTCCCAGTGTAAAAAGCTTCAAAACCAATGGCCATTTCAAATGCAGTGAAGTCTAGCATGAATGGTTTTCCACGTTAGACTTATTACAATACCATTCCACTATTCAATATGAAATTAATTAACTTGCTGTTAGAATGTGAATTTCTACATGGGACAAAATATTTCTGAAAGATTATTTGAACAGAATTAAGTGCTTAAACGATATCTCAAGGAGAAGTACTGCAATAGGAATGACTAAGTATACAAATAAACAGAAAATTACCAAGCACATTAAGCGCCTCAAAACTGTGCTTTCAGAAAGTAGCTCCAATGAATCTCAAAAAAAATCTTATGCCATCCAAATGAAAATGTTGGCTTAAAACAAATATCCCAAAGTGCCTAGGGTTGTAATTAAGCTAAATACAACTTGAAGATGGAGAGAGAAAGTCTTAGACAGAGTTGTATATCAAATGGAGAGAATCACAAGATATTTTAAGCTAGATGGGACCTCAGAAGGTGGCCCCATGCCAAGCCAGCACTGGCACAAGATGGGCTACAGCAATGAGGGTGGGTTCCAGTGACAGGACCATAAGGCGGCATCGCTCCTTGGCTGATCCTCCGCTGGTGACAAAGATCAGCTAGGGGTCACCCTGGGGCCTGATTGCGAGTGATTCCTGAACCATGGCTCTGGGCATGTTTCACTCACACAGCTAAACTCTCTTCCTCCCCAAAACAGGATGGTTTCATCTGTCCTACCAAGGGAGAAGGACCCTTGCATAGCTCCTGCCTGAACCATGCCCTGGCAGAGGATTACTCAGCCAAGCCAAACCGTGCCTGGGAGTGTGAAGCTATTGAGCCGTGAGAGCCATTGTGCTGGTGTTTGCACCCGCGCTCTGGCCTTGTTTAGGTAATTAATATACACGGAGGCCTTTCTTGCCCCACTATCTTCAGTTTATTCCCTAGTCATCAGCAAGTTAATGTCTCTGGCTGCAGCATCAAAAATGAGAGTAATAAGCATTTCCCTTAGTCAATGATGATGTCCCAGCTCAGTGCCTACCTCACTAAACATGGCATTGAAGTTCATCTACAATTTCTATATGGGATAAACATCGCTGTGAACGTTTGACACTCCTGGGTGAAAATAAGGTGTAGGATGAGAAGGAGCTGCCTGTAATTCAGATCTCTATATGGACTGCATGGCCAGCCCCTTCTTTTCCCTCTGCCACAGCCTTGCACAGCTCCCTGTGCCTTCACAAGTCTTTCCACCAGGGGAAATACAGAGTGCAACTAGGAAGGCCCCCAGAGCAGAGTTGCACAGCAGCTCCCTTGCCAGCCGTGACAATGTGGGAGGAGACCTTCGTGCTGGAGAAATGCTCCTCTGGTTGCTTCATCTCATTTGTTTCATGGATTTGGTTCATATCTCCTCTTCTCATTCAGGGTTGGTGCAGGGACACTTAAACAGGACTACCTGAGTAGAAGACGCTAAGCTGGCATAGTGAATGGATGAGTTGAAGAAATAATTGCCATAAAGGAATGAGGAGAGACAATATGAAGAACTACTTTAAAAATAACAGAAGATATATGTGAAGGTCAACTAGGAAAAAAAATGGCAAGGAAACCAACTGAAAACAGGCCAGGGCTCAAGGCAGGAAAAGCAAAAAAAAAAAAAACAAAAAAAAACCAAAAAAAAACCCAAAAAAAAAAAGGAAAACTGACAGGAGATAAATTTAAGAAAAAAAATGAAAAGAAATGAAGTTATATGAAAGTTGAATAATAAAATAATTCTAAAATATTTACAGTATTTCACAATGTATCAGAAAATATAGTTAGAAGACACTGGAATGTTTTCTGTAGAACTGGAATAAAATACAATTTTATTTGGTAAATAAGCAAAATGACTTAGGAAAAATAGCTCAGTATTGACCAAGAAACGGTGGTGTTGAGGACAGGCTCTGTCAACATGAAAACAAAAGCATATCTTCTTAGGTCATCAAAACTTCTTATTCAACAAGAAATTAAACATTTCCTTTGGCATGAGTTTTATCATCTTCCTTCATCCTTAACTCTGGTTAATTTTAAAATGAGTGATTGAAATACTATATTTGGATAAGCCAAAATTAAACTGTGCCATGTGTGAAGAAAAATCTCTAAAGTTATTTGTTAAAGTCAGTATAAATTTGTACATCTTTTCAGTCCCTTAAAACTTCAATTTTGACAAATTTAATTTTTTTCTCTGATCTGTCACTAGTATTTGTAGACTGGATTAAAGTCTAGAGAGGTGTGTCTATGCACAGTCACTCTGCATCCGTGGCATCTCCACCCACGTTTCCTGGAGGTTCTATTGAGCGGAGGGGGAGGGAGCCCAGGCTTCTCATTCACGTGCTTAATACCTGAATTTGGATGTTTTCAATGTTTCCCTCTCCCACACTTCCACTCTTGGGACTGGTTTTCCATGGTTTATAAGTGTGAGCTAATCATTTTGCAGCTGATCCCCTTGACAACATAGAAGTTTGCCCAACCTTCTGAAAAATGTGGAAGCTTTTCTTGGGGATGGCAGGGGGGTTGGGGGTGGGGTGTGTGTTTAAAAGAGGAAAGAGCTCAATCTGTTTGTCAGTTCAATGGGTCTGAAATTATAATTCATACCAAAAAATCTTTGGAATAAATACTAAGAAATTGGTTCTGTTTCATTCTATTTCTCAGTGCTGCTGGAACCTAAACTACAACTCACTGACAGGGTAATTTTCATTAGTCTTAAGTGAAGAGTGGTGGTGTAGCTGTAACTCACAGAGTAGCCCAGAATTCAAACAGTTCTGAAGCAATGGTAATTTTCTGATTTTTTTCTTATGCACAGAAGTTTAATAATTTCTTTCTGTACATAAGGTGAATGCAGAAACACCCCCACACATGATTTATATGAATATACATTAAAAGAAGGTTAAGATTTTAAATATAGCATATGGCTGAAGTGCACCTTGCAAATATAACTGAAACCTTCATTTATCCCTACTGTGCATATGTTATCTTTAATTATATGGCCATATTTTTCACAGGGCTACAGTTCATCAGTGCACAGAACAAAAAGAATTTATTAAATGAGCAGCTATTCTGCCTTTGGATTTTTTTCCTGACTGTTCCGTGTCTAGTGCCTTACTATCAGCACACTCCGAATTCAGTTATAACATTAGAATTAATTTCCTTCCAGTATTTCCATGCCACTATAGCATTTTAGCCATTGACAGGTGCTAATGAATGTATTTTCCCAATACTCCTGTGATTTGAAAGGCTAAAAAATGAGGCCGAGAGAGATTAAGGTCAAAAGTATATACTGAGTTACGTGCAACCTCAGTTTTTTAAGTACCCACCATTAAATATAATTTTGAATGTTCAGAGTGCTAGTTCCCTTGTCTGCAATTGCAAGGGTAGATGTTCAACACTTACATAAATCAGACTGTGGGACTTCCATTCACTACAAAGAAAATTACAATACAACACAAGACTACTTGTGAGGAGTTTGACTTAAATGATTTCGGAACTTCACAGAAGCATTTGTGGCAGAATTAGACAGAGAATTTAGTTCTTCAGGCCAGCAATCAGCTGCCTTCACATAGTACTTCTTGAAATTTTTGCCTCATGCCTTTTTTTAGTTACCAGTTTTTGCAAGAAATTAGTAGAGAATTTACAGTGACATATTTCACTATATAAATGCGACACATTGCAGAGTTGATCCTCTTCATATATTGAAACAGCAATCCACTTAAGGTACCTCAAAATTATGAAAATAATTATAATAAGAATCACAAAGGCACAAAGGGACCAAATAAGATTTGCACAGATAGCCTTAATTTCGGCTTATTAAAAATATAAGTTTGCAAATAACATTTTTTTCTGCATGTAGCTTCTCACCTTCTAAAAAGGACATCTAGAAAAACAAAAATGTTATCCTTCTGCCTTGTATTTGTAGTCACAGACAGCAGGGCTGGGACATATTGGTGGACCTCTCACTTGCCTTAACGCAGCAGGCAGTGGCAGGAGATCACGCTCATTCCCGAGCAGCAGAAGATGTTGGTGATACCTGCTAAGAACTGTAAATAGTGACACTACAAGTCCTTTATTCTACTCCAGTTTAGGAGAAGAAGTAAAAGTTAGTAAATACACAGAGGTTGATGCCACTTGTGTTGGTGGGAATAACTGCTCTGTCCTCCCACAGCTGTTCTTTGCCAAGTACTCTTCGCTTGACCCACCCAGCTCCTCTTGTCCCGTTCTTACACTTACATCCACCTTTGAGCTTTTTCTTTCAGTCTCAGTCTCCCTGTCCAGAAAGGACAAACTCCTCTGCCCCAGTGCCTGGACCGACTCTGCTTGGCTACTTCTCCCACGCCCAGATTCCCCACAGGTGCCTCATCCAAAGCTCCTCCTTCTCCCTCCATCACTATTTATTTTCCTCGTGTCCTGGGCAGGAAGGTTCCACTCTTCTATCTCTCTCTGTACCCTTGTAACCCAGTCTGCCATGATTACTTAGCTCCTGTTAATCTTAATATACAATCCTACTCTCCTTTGACCTGTCCCACAAGTTCCACAAGCACATACTGAGGTTTTTAACTAAAGAAGGATTGAGAAACCTTGGTATTGCCATTTGTTGGCCACATGTCACTTGTTAATCATACAAGGACAAAATTATATATTTTTTACCAAGGCTGAACTTAAAATTCCTGAAATTCTGTGGTGAGCAGCTCATTACAAGTACCATGAACTATCAAGAAAAACTATGATGTTTCAAGTTAGTCCAAACAGAATTAAAAGATTTTAAGGTCAAAGAAAAAAAAAAAAAAAACAAAAAACACAAAACACAAGTCACAAAACTTTCTTTATAATACCTTTAAAACTATGAAATTTCATTTACATATTGGGCCTTGCCTTACATGATTTGTACTTCTGTCTTTTCTCTTCTGGACTGAGACTGCACCTCTTATAAGGCAAGCCCTCACCCCCATCACAGCAACCACTCCCATCGGAGCCTTGAGGTTCTGTGTGCCAGGACACTTTGCCCATCGGATAAAATGAGGGCCAGAAACACATCTTTGAAGAACCAATTGAGAGATGCCATGCAAGCCATAGTATGCGATAAATGCCATAATATTTCTTGCCAGAATTTCACTTCTGAAATAAGAAAAAATATTGTCCTCAATTATCTTTTGAAGACTATTGGAATCTGCACAGAAATCTAGTTTCTGTAAAGAAAAAGTTCAGAAAAGAAAATAACTCTTTTTTTATTTTCAAGGAAAAAATATCTTCTGTGGGATTTTCATTTTGCAGAAATCTCGGGAACAAGTCTGTGTAGAGAACATCAGCCACTGCCCTTTTAGTACACATTTTCCCTTTGGAAGGTTTCTGCTATGCCACCTCACAGCCTCCAGCTTTCCTTTCAGAGTCTCCTCCCTAATTCTCCCATCCTCTTGTTGCTCTTGTAAGGACTTTGTTTGTCCTTTTCTTTGGGCACAAAACTCTGAAAGAGGCCTTGCCAGTCTCTCCTAAAACAGCATATTGACCTACTCATCTCTTTTTCTGCTCACAGAATAAAATTTGCCTTTTCTGCAAAAGATTACTCTGTTGACTTGTATTTGGTCTTCTCTACCCCTTAGATAATTTTTTATTCTGCAGTCCTTTTCCCTACTTAGTAATTCCCCAGTTATTGTACTTGTACATTAGATTTCTCCTTTCCAAATGCTGGGCACTGCACTGACCCATAGTGAATTTGAGAAGTATTTAATGTTTCAGATTCTGTTGTGGTAAACAGCACTAGAAAAACATTCTCTTACATACTCATATTTCAAGTGGCCCATTTGCAGATGTCTGCTGCTTTTAACAACTGACAGATACCATTTGCTTATTTAAAAATTAATGGTACTGTTTTATCTTTGGAGTAAAATCTCTGCAAATCATTGTTTTGATATGTCTTTTGAATCCCTGATCACTGAATGATCATCCTACTCTTTAAGGAACAACACCAGTGAAATAAATATTTTGATCCAATTCCCCAGGATCCAAAATAAAGACCAGTCAATTTGTTCAGGGTTTCTCTGTCCACTTCTACTTCCGCCAGGCACAGTTTTGCCTGGGCACTATCTCTCTCTGACACCGTCTCTCTCATTCAGTTAGGCAATCTCACACTCTGGTGTATGAAAAGTCATCTAATCTGAGGAAACACCTTAATCTACTGCCTAAAAGCATGCCAAATTTGAAGAAAAAGCTGCTGACAGACAAAGTGCCTGCACTTTGCATAGACAGGATTTTCTGGCAGCAATACCGAGTTGGTGTGTGGCTCTGGGGACGGAAGCAATAGAGGCCTGAGTGTGGCAATCGGCTGTGCCCACAAGTGTGTCAAAGTGGAGGGCCCGGCGGGCAAGCACTCAGGAAGCGTGGACACAGGACATCTCAATTTAGTGTAAACAATCTGGAGAACGAAAGATGTTTGAAAAGCTGGAAGCATGAAAAAACCAGAAGACCAGCCTCAGCTGATAATCTCTGGTATATATCCTCTACAGCTTGCACACTTTAAGAAATATATAGTCAACCTTGTCTCCATTAAAGCTATGCTAAGCCTCAAAGACTAAGCTGAAAAGTTGTACCACTGTATTTCATATATGAGTCTTATGTGAAAAAGCTGAAGTTCAGCCTTTCATATAAGACTGTAATACATCCAGAAGTCTTTTCTCCAGGTTTCACTGTTCCTAGCGAACTTTCTTCAGAATTACTCAGTCACAAGGCTATTTTTTTTTCTTTTTTAACATTCAGATAAACTAGCACAATCCTAGCATCTGAAAGGAAAAGGTCAAATGCACTCAATAGATTGGAAAAGGGGTTTTCAGGAAGTGCTGTTAGATTCTTACACTCACCTCCAGACTATTTCAAAGGTAAATGCCAACAAAAACAGTCATAAATCTTCCTTCACTATGCCTTTATAGGACTTTTATGGGTTCTTGTGTTCCTTTTATTCTTGGGCAAGCCCTCTTTCCAAATATTTCAGACTGCAGTTTAACCAGTTACCTAAAGCTTCATTAAATTCCCAGGAAAATCTTTCAATGACCAACATTAAACAAGACATTTTTAAAGAGAAATGCTTGAAAGTTACAGATGTTCTCCTTTACACCAATCTCCAAAAATATGTTAAATAGGAACGCAGATTTTATAACACAACATTACAATTTAGATAACATTATTTCAAAAATTCCAATCTAAACCAATCTATCATTTCAAATGGCTATTTTTCTTTAAAATGACATTTTAAACTGAAAATGTAACTTTAAGGGGTCCGCTGCATTGGGAAATGAACTTTTGAAAAAAAACACTGGTATAGCCACATATGGTCCCAACAAAGAAATCAGAGGGCTCTAGGCCACAGGAAAATAAACCCTGGTGAAATAAAAGACTACTTAAAGTAGTGCTTTTAAGTTCATCAAAGTGCATGCAGACCTCTTGAACCAACTGATATAAAGCACAGAGAAGAGACAAAAATCTTTTCCCAAGGAGTCTACCACGCAGGCCATCTACAAGCCACCCTATGCCAGCTGCTAGCCAGAATACAGGGAAAAGACTAGGCAGAGGTGCCAAGCCCAAAGACACGATATGGGCAGCAGGGAAGGAACTAGGCACTTGGGAAAATCTGACACCTGCATGTAAAAACGCTTGTGTACTTGCCCCAGAACAGTTGGGCTATCTGCAGCTCCTTGTTCCTGCCCCAAAACAGCAAACCCTAGGAAGAGAGCTTCTGCAGTCCTTGGACTAACAGTGCACAGTGAAAGGAAAAAAAAGAGTTCCTAAACACTCAGACCCATTTGCGCTTAAGCCAGTTTTATGAAACCAAACGACTAGTCCATGGGACCCCCCGCAAGCCCAGTAACACAAGCAGATTAGCTTGCCTGCAGGCCACAGCTAGCCTGCAGTATCAGCAGCAGTCCAGGACTGGCACACTGCGTGTTGTGGTGCCACACTTGATTGACAGCTGAAAAGACAGAGGCACCAGTCCTACCTGATGCCCACGTACAAGGAATATGCATCCCAGACATTCAAATATGACTTGAAAACATAACAAGTGTAACAGGTGGGACAAAAGCACACGGCTGAGTGTTACCGATGGAAGGACAGGAGACAAAAGCATGACAGAAGGCAAACAAATAGCCGGTCTGAAAACACGCCGTACCGACCAGTCACTGCATGCAAGAAGGGCTGCATTCACCTGCAGAGCTGGGCTGCTAAAAGTGTTCAGAGCACTCTAGCGTTGCCAGGCCAAAAGAATACCTCCTGTGCTTTGTAGCTTGTTACATACTCTTCTTCCTCTGTTAAGAAAAACTAATAACCAATGATGCCAAGTTTCAGTCTTGAGAGGTCTGGACCCTAGTAAGGAAGATGCAGTCCTCAAAGTAGCGTGCTTTAGTTTGTCCTTTCAGTTAAAATGGAAGTGAGACGGACGCACAGAAATATGATGCCTCACAAAATCTGGGTATTTTGTGGGGAAGCATTGCTCCAGCTGAGGTACTTGACTTGTCCTCTGGAAAGTAATGAATTCAACTTTGCATGCCAATTCATTCTTTGACTATTAATGAACAGTAAGCCATGTGATAAACGTATTAGAGTTTGAAAGAGAGCAGTGAAGTCTGGCAATGCCATGTAGCATAGTTGTTAGGTGTGTGCTAGCCCCCGTTGACATCCAGTGAAATAAAATATAACTTGTCTATTACATTTGTCATAGAGGATCTCCAGAAACAGAAAATGACATATTCTAAAAATACAGTTGCAATTCTAAGAAATAGAAAATAAAACTAATAAGAAACAGAACCTGAAAAGATTGTTATATAAAGGATACAAATTGAGACACCCCCACCAAACTGATTTTCTAATTGATTTTAAATTTCTTAGATCCTACAGCTCTTCTTCCCTTCAAGGAGAGCTGTGAGCGTTCAGCACCTCTCTAAGTCACCCCTGGAGCTCACTTCGAAAAATTTAGTGTCAAAGGCTACAAAGGCTATCATTTTTCTTTAAGTCCAAGAAGTAGTAACTGCAAACTTCTGCCAGACCAGGCAGTCTTGCTCTCCCTTCATTTCTGGCCATAGACACTTAGGCCCAGAGTAGCAAATTAATGCTGTTCAACACACAGTCACAAGAGTTGAGGCAAGGGAGGAGGCCAGAAAATGCAGGGTGAAGAAGGAAGGATCCCAACTGTGTGGTCACATTGGCTTACTAATGCAGCCACAGGAATGGTGACCAGAAATGTGACAGGGGAAAAACTCTTTCAGTGGCAGCTTTCAGTTGATCAGACTAATGCTTACACTACAAGGGCTTAAAGTATTAAAATAGCAGATTGAAAAACTGGACTGTGTTCTTTTCCTCATTCCTCTGTATCTTCTCTTTCCTGCTTGTAGACTGCAGATTGTTCTGTCTTTTTTCACATGTGTCTCAATCATCAGTACGAACCACATAGTAAATAGCAAGTTTTACATATCTACATTATCTAAATTACCCCAAAGCAGCTAAATTATTCCTTCAGATAATGTCCACAGATAAATTTGCATATGCTGGCTATGCAATCAATAGTAAGCAAAGAGAATGTGGCTTGTGAATGCTAGGAAATACATTCACGTAGCCAACTGCACATAATATGTGTTTGCAAAACTGCACATTGACATATTTTTGAGGTAACTTATGCAGCAATGTGTGAGAAATTAGGTCTGTGAGAAATCCATGCACTTGCCTTTTGTGTTGGTGATAATTTTGTTTCAAGATTTTAAGAAGTTGCATTTTGTTTTGGCAAATCCATGTCATCTATTTTTGTCATTTCTTACTCCTCACAGCAACAGAGAATAAGCTCAAGTGCTTCAGAGGTGCCACAATATAGCACTTCATTAATCTTCTCACTTTTTATTGTTGGTAGACAGTAATTGCTCCCTGCCTTATAAATTACAAAGGAAGGAAAAAGTCTATTAGATAGACAAATTCATGCAGAATTAAATGTACAGTATTATGGACACAGCAGCCGCACTTCTGTCATGACATTTAAAAACATATTATTACCTGTTCACATGGGACACACATAATACCAGTGTACTAGGCACAAGGAACCCCTGCTGAAACTTACCTTTTTTTCCTTTACCAGACATGCACACTTCATATAAATGAAAGGGGAAAAAAAACCCCACCCAGGTTTCAACTTCTGTTTGGTGCATAATATTCTTTAATAGCTACCTATGGCAGAAAAACCACCTATTTACTCCTTTCTAGCCAAAATATTCTCTGCTGCATACAACACAATGCTGGAAGTAGATGTTGCACTAAGCTTGTCATGGCAAACCTATTAACCCACCGTGGTCCAGCCCAAGCCCCAAGAGGGAAGCAGCCGCTCAGCAGAGCTGAAGCTGGCAGCTGACAGCAGCCCATCCCTCCTCACCTCTGCTCTGGGAAGGCCAGCAGGATCCGATCCCAGCCACTCAGCCCCTCATGGCATTAGGACTAAACAGTAGCCAGCAGCTATGACTCACTTTTCTTCAAAGCAACCTAACAGATTTTGCATTTCCTCACACCAGAATGGTCCCAAAAGTTTCCAACACTCTGTGTTTCAGGCAGTACTCTTCCAGAAAATTATCTGAATGAGGAGCAGGTTAGGAGACAACACCAGGCTCTTGTCTAGACTTACTTGGTATAAATACGACCACAGTTAATGACTGATTTTCAAACAGTCCATGTATTCAAAAGTTTATCGAAAGTATTATATAAGACAAATAGGTCGATATTTGAATTACTGCGCAAAGGCCTCTATTCTTTGATTTACTTCTTTTTTTGTTTTTAATTTTGTTCTAACCTTAATAAAAATATTTTGAAACATCAGTAACAGTTTTCAAATTGTACTGCCTTTCTTCATATGGCTCCATCTAGCATCTCAGGTACTCGTTGTTTAATTCAAGCCTGTAGCATTAGATGCCCAAGCTTGAAATCATAGTCACTTGATTTCACGTACATATTTATACAGATTTACAGATCATCATGTTAAATAATTCTAACCAACAGTCTGTTGCCAAATCCAGAATCCAAAACCAGTTTCAATCAGGTTATCTTGGAAAGTATAATACATAAAATGGAAAGATAAGACAACAGTGCAGAGATTCTGACTGAAGATTTCTTAATTGTGCCTTCATTCTCCAGCCTCAGCACTGCTCCACAAATCCCAGTCGGAAGTCACACGAGACATATTCTTGATTCCTGTTTTCACTTGCTGATAAAATGTGGAGAGCCCTTTGCATTCCTACCCAAGAGCTCAGCTCCTCTCCAGCTCCACACTCAGGAGTGCACATCCCACAGGAACTGAACAATGGTGCAAGTGTATGCACAGGTAAGTACACGTCACTTTGCATCATGGTGCACAAGAGAAGGCTTGCTGCTGCACATGCGAGTGAGTCAGGAGATGAGAAAAAGACATAGGAAAAGAGAGATAAAGAGCATCCCACCCCTGATATGATGCAGCTCTGCAGACCCACAAAAATCCACCAAACACGACAGGCATCAACTCTTAGTTGAACTTACAATGTATGAATACGTACCTGCAAGTAGGTTTTGGTTTAGATCTAATTCATATTCAAAGCACTTTCTAACAAATAGTTTGGGTTCTGTTTTGTTTAGGGAGACAGGAGATATTTTTCTGAACTTGTCAGATGGAATTCAGCTAAACACCTTGATATATATGTGCAGATGCAAAAAGCAAAAGCACATATTCTCAGATTAGGAATTGAACTGGCTCAAGTTTTGTCCTAGGAGCTTCAGCAGTTGTTATTACTATTTTGAAAACAATAAAAAATTTTAAAAAAATGGCCATTTCAAGTTTAGCAGAAAGATTCCTAATGGAGTATTTTATTTCTCCTTTAAAATCCATCAATTCCCCTCAAAGATACTCTGTAGTAACTACAAGGATGTAGTAAGGTGGCCTTGCTAAATGAATGAATCACAGCAGTTGAATCTTTCGTTATGGAAGCAGTATGCTTTCATCATTACAAATTCATTTGGTCAGAAAATACAGTTGAAATGGGTTTATAGATTAGATCTATGCAAAATCACATTCAGTAGGAATTACTCTTCTCTAGTGGGATGCTATTCAGTTCAGTATTAGACTTCAGCGAACAATATGAGGATTAATATCTGATCTGTGTAGCTGAATCTGTACTGAACCTCAAACCTATCTCAGAACCTCTGGTTGCAACTATAAATTAATTTTTTTACTGCATTATCTTGTAAAAGGTTTTTTCCTTCTATACAGCAGCTGTGCACGTGTCTAATGGTAGAAACATAGCACCTCGCATCCTCAGAACATCCAAGGATTAAACGGGCAAAGAAAATAGCTTGAGAGTGCTGATAGTACCAAAATGGGAATCTAAGGAATAAAAGTAGCTTTTCAATTAAGTGTTCCCCATGACAATTTTAGCATGAGCCTAACACAAACAAAAAACCTGGAAAGCACACTCCATTCATTTCCCAGTTGCAGAAATACCTGTTCTAAACATTTCTGTAGTGATTCCTACATGATTCACAGTATGCAGTAAATAAAACCTCCATTCCTTGACTATGCGGAGATGACTGAGGTGTACAGTAAAGCTAGTGATTTCAGATTTATTAAGCACTGAGATACTTTACTTCCTTTCCATTAGATCCATATTTCATTTTTTATTTCTGCTTGGCATATTTTAGTTGGACTAACTTATGTCTAGCATTACGCTTTTTAAGGAGTCCCAGTTTTCATAAAAAGAGTCTTGAATGTCTCTCACACTCAGAGATATAAAGTTGCAATGAAAATTCTGATTTTGAATTTGGGATAAAGAATTGGCCATAGGACCCAGACGTTGTCCTTATTTTTTAAAATTAGCACCTTAATGTCATCAGAAAAGGACCAAGTAGTCAGCAGAATGAGAAATTTCTCTGAGACAAGGAGACTTGCCCTAAGTAATCTGGTATCAAGTCTACCCTACAAAGACCACCTCCAGACTCCATTCATTTTAGGCTGCTACGTGACTTAAATGTGGCTGTCATCAGAAGTCATGAAGTGGAGCTTTTGGAGACCTGTTCTCACTTATTATTTTACCGTATCTCCCCTGTAATAAAGAAGACAACTCATTTTGGTCTGCTCTCCTGGGTGTTAGTTCTGGAGCAACCTGGAGGGACAGCACAGAGCGGGACCAGTCTCTTAGGCAATGCAGCTGTCAGGTTGCTTGCCATTTCCCGACAGATCCACATTTGTTGACAATAAAGTGAATTAGAGAGAGAGGAAACAAGGCATGTATGAGTCAGAAAATGGGTCATACATGAAAACAGCTTGAAGCTATTAATACCTAATGCTGCTATTTAATAAATAATAAAGAAGCTGGTGCTAGCCATGCAGCAACATTTTAGGCCTTCTTGAAAAGGCAGTCTTCGCCTAGATAATTTTCTTAAATGCTTTTGGAAAAAAAGGGGTATAGACAGCACTTAATATTCACTTATGTACTGATTTTTGTACTGAAATGCATCTCTCCTTCTGAAGAGTAAGATCCACAGTGCTTTGCTAAAATAAAACCAGCAAAATCCTTCATCTTAAGTAAGGAATACAATGAACTGAGGGTCGTATCTCAGAGTTCATGTCAGAAGCAAATTAGAGAACATGAAAAACTGGAGCATGAACTCCTTGCTTATGTGCAGTTATCCCCTACCTACCTATGAAATAAATAAATGCAAGGTAGCTGAACACAGAATTCCATATAAGGACTGAAAAGGAAATATATTTAAGCTATATTTTTTTTCTGAGACAAATGCTGGGTATGTGTGTTTAACAAGCCTGTAAACCATTTTTGTTCCATTTCAGATACTGTGTTTAGTAATACCATTGTTAGTTTCCAGAATCATACTCACTGACAGAGCAACTACTCAATATTTTAGATGTTTTCGCCCTTGCTCATTTGTAGCCTCATGTCTTCTTTCTCATTCAAGCCTGCCCTGAAAACAGCCTTGTCAATTTTCCACATGTGATTTTCAATAACACTCTTCATTATAACAGTTGGGGACTTCACAGACACCGATGAATGTTTATTCATAGGGGTCCTGCGTGGTAAAGCAGTAATATCTTCAATTCACATGCTAAGACATTAGGCAGAGAGAGAAAGATATATGCACACGAATATAATTCTGTCACGTTTCAGCTTTAGGAAGGCTGATGTTACAATCTTACTGATGTAACTTCACTGTATTTTCTCTACGTGCATGAGAAATACCAAGGCTTTAACGAAATTAAACAATCAACACCCAAAACAGGGTCTCATTGAGTCCTGAGCGGCAGTTGGTGTTTCAGGAGTGATGGAATCTCATATCTACAGCACTGACCTCTGCCACTTGGGCTACTGAACAAACCACCAGCTGGGCTAAACCATTACCTTCTGGATAAATCTGTAATAGGCAGGAATAAAATGCAAGAATTGCACATATCTGTTGGGAGGAAGATTGTTCTACATAGGCCCTGCTCCATATTCCCTGTTTCTCCCTGACAGCCTTTTTATTTCCCCATGCTCTGCAACATGGACTTGCTCTGTTTCTGTCCTGTTTAGAGACCCTGCCTCCAGTTCAAGTCTCAGTCCCTGAGTATCTTTAAATTCCACTCTTTATCTCCAGCTCACTCGTCTTCTGGAGTTTCTCCTTCAACTTTACTTTTCTGGTCCACCTTGAACTCTTCCAGGTCATTATACAATATCTACTTTCTCCTACTAGAGCACTCCCTCTTTTCTTCATCCATGTTCTATCTGCCAGTTCACAACAGCCTGCTACCGCACCTCACCAGAGATTCCAAGTTCCCACCTTGCCAGACCCACCAGCTACCTTCACTGGCCTCATTCTGTTCCTCAACAAGACCACCTTTATTTACTCCTTGTCCCATCATCCCATCTTGCAAGCTTAGATTTTACTGCATTTTGCTGGTGTGACTTTTGTCAAACTCTTTAGAACTAACACAGATGAAGCAGAAGGACACTAAAAGCAGAACAGAGACCATTTTTCTCATTCCCAGCGTAGTGAGATATGGGCTGCACAAACTATAAGGCAGGTGGAAAATGACTGGACTACTAGTCTCAACGGGTTTTTATCAGCAGTTCAAATTTGACCAGGTTCTAGTAGCATTCCTGTGCAATCAATAGTGAGGTGAATATTGCATTAACAGCAGTGATGACGGGAGAAATTGCACCCCTATAAAGTTAATGACCAATACCAAACTGGGGGGGGGGGGGGGGGGGTGGTCAAGCAGAGTGGTGCATGTGCTGTAAAGCAAAGCTGCCAGTCAGAGGGACATCAACAGGCTGGAGAAATGGTCCAACAGGAATTTCATGAAGTTCAACACTGGAAAATGCAGACCTGTGCACCTGGGTTGGAACAACCCCCCGCAGAAATACGGAAGGGGCTGGAAAGCAGCTCTGCAGAGAATGATCTGCGGGTGCTGGTGGACAAGTTGAACAGGAGTCAGCAGCGTGCCCTGGCAGCAAGGACAGCCAAACACATCCTGGGCTGTGCTAATATAAATATAGACAGCAGGCTGAGAGCAGAGCTTGTTCCCTTCTCCTTGGAACTTGCAAGACTGCCTCCAGTTTGGAGCTTCAAAACTGAACACAGACTTTGACAAACTGAACCAATTCCAGTGGGCAGCCACCAAGATGAGGAGGGGGCTGGAACAAATGACATAACGAGGAGCTGCTGAGAGAACTGCATTTGTTTAGTCTTCAGAAGAGAAGGCTAAGGCAGGATTTTATTGCTGTTTTTCACCATATAACGGGAGACTTTAAAGGACGCAGAGCCAGACTCTTCTTGGAGGCACACAGTGAAAGGACAAGAGACATCTGACACAACATTGGGCAAAGAATATTGTGATTATACATTAGAAAAAAGTTTTTCACAGCGAGAATGGTTCAGCACTGTAAACAGATTGTCCTGCGTGGATGTGGAGTCTCTGTTCCTGGATATCTACAAAACTCAACTGGATAAGGGCTTGAGCAACCTGATTTAACTTTGAAGTTAGCCCTGCTTTGAGCAGGATGTTGACCAGATAATCTCCAGAGGCACCAAATTTATATTACTCTGGGATTCTCATCTCTCAGTAACTTGCCTCAGCCTACAGTAATAATTGCAGAGAAAGTCTTGTTCAAAAGCCATGCAGCTATGCGATGAAGCAACCTCACACATTTTGTCACAGGATGCTTTTGCTATCAAGTCAATGTATAATCACTGAGAGAGGATGGATCATGCATGACACATGAAATTTCATATAATTTAGCTATCAAATGCAAAAAAATTCCCACTGTGAATAGTGAGATGCTTCAACAGTTTGTAGCTTAAATTTGAGTAGGTTTTCTGGAGAAAATCAAACAAAAATAAACTTAATTTGACAGCATCCCCACACTACCAATATCAGATGTATATCTAGTATATAAAGTGTCTACACTGCCTAATGAAAAAGTTTTGGAATGTTTTTGCAAGGGTATAGCAAAATTTTCTTTTCCCTTCATGATACTTAGAATGTTGGGCCCTTTTTTGTCAAAATGTTAAAAAAAAAAATTACCTGAAGCAATCATCTAACACTAAAAATATGAGCCAAAGCCGGACAACATAAGTAACCAAAAAAAGAGAGGAGCTTAGGCAGACTTAATAATAAGCAGTGTTACTAGAACCGTCTATAAATAAAGTGGAATTTTGCTCCGGGGTGCTTAAAAATTTCTCTGCAGAATCAGATTTATTTTCACTTTGTTTGGGTTTTTTATTGCTTCGATCAAGAAGAAATAGTAATAGTAACAACTTACCAATGTGCAACCTGCTTTAGCAATGTTTGACTTCTTAAGCTGCAATGTGCTTGGCAGACATTCTTAATACACGTCCGTTAAAATTGTACTGGTTCTGATATTGTTGCCATTAAAACTTTCAGGTATGTTATTTTATATGGGTTTCTATCTCACCACCTTTCTCCATGAACCAAATTAGAATGCTCTCAGATTTTTAATATTCTGCTGAGCCACCATTTCCAGGATTTGCATGCTTTATCTCTTATTGATACCCTTGTAGATGAAAATTAGGATTATATTTCTCATAGCACGGCAAGACAAAGCTATAAATACTTTTCAACCCATATGTTCTAAATAATCCAAGCCATGCAAAACTATTGCAAGGTAATAAACATGCTATGGTGGCTCATACGTTGGCAACACACACATTTTTCCTTGCTTGTGTTTATCAGTCTGGTTGAAGGAGGAGTATCATTTTACTGCAGAATGGAAGCAAACAGACAAAGCTGTTTTTTGACATATTAGCTCCCCAAAGATACCTAGATTTAGTGCACACTCTCAGCCATAGTATTGTTTGCCACCACTACAGTTTCCTGGATACAAGGATTCTGTAATACGTAATTTGAAACAGGGATCTTACTGTCAAGTTCAAGTTGTAACTAATAACCAAAGTAGCGAACACTTATTTGAATTAATTTTCTTTAGTCACCAGCTGATACAAGTTACTGAATAATAGCTAGATACGGCTTGATCAAGATAGCTCAACAAAACAAATGTTTTAAGAATGCTTACTAGCTTTATAAACTGAAAACACAGATGACAAGGTATTACATGACATTTTATTTTTGCCAAAGATGAGATTTTATAGTACTTGTCTTCAATAATAAAACTAAATGACGATTTTTAGAGTTAGCACCTTCTAAGCTTCCATCTGTTTACAGATCAACTTGAAGAGGAAAAAAAAGTAAGTTTCTAAAAACTGGAATATTTTTCATGGATTTATGAATGAATAGATCTTGCCTCACAAACTTGAATTACATTTAAAGTGAAAAAAATTAAAAGAAAAAAGGGAAATGTAAAGAAAGCAGTAGGTATTACATATTCCAATTTTAACAGGGCTATACGTAAAGACCACAGTGGAGGCTATGTGGAAAGCATATTATGAGTTTCCCAGTCTTATGATTTAAGATTTGGGGCCTAAATTTTATGCTGCATCTTCTCCTGCAGCTGCTGCTTTCTGCACTGCATCTTTCTAACTATTTTTATTCAACATGAGCTGAGACTTCTCCTGTGTTGCAGTAAGTTTCCCTTCCTCTTTCTTCCTTGTTTTGATACCCTCTTGTAGCATCCTAGAAAGTTTTCCATAGTCATGTCTTAGCAGCACAAATCAGTACTGAAGTAGGCTGCAGTGATCAAAGCAGTGTTTCTGCATGATAGTAAGTAATAAAATGAGAGGGAAAACTGGAAATAGCAATCAAATTGGACATTTGCACTGCAGATTCATGAGACATAGAAAAAATCTTCAAAGGACAAATACAGCTTTTCCCTAGAAAATCAGTTAAAAGCAGTTTCCGTGTTTGGATGTGGTGATCACAATGGAAAAATACACTGCTTACTCACATAGCTTATGAATGGGAAGTGAAATGCATGGGCATTAAATGAAGCCCAGTGCTGCCTAGATGCTCACTGGTGTGTCATCCTCAAAGGGAGAGGAAGGCTCTCTCCCCTGTGGCATTCCACACTTAGTCACACAGTTGCTGGGGTCCTGGGGAGGTAGGCTTTGACAGCTGGCAGCATTGTGAGACAGCAGCACATGGAAACAGGATATGACCTATTCCACGCATGTTGTCTGATTCAAGATGGACTGCACTCCTGAACAGTCGTCGTAGACTGGAATTCCACCCACTGGACATGAAGTGGTTACGTGCACGGCTGTTCATGGTTAGTCACCAACTGCTTGTTGAAGAAGTCCTCTAAGTTACTTCTGACTTTCAACCTTTAGTGTTATTTTTAATTTTTACTAATGACTTCCAAGCAATGAAGAAAAGGGAGGCATTTTTTCTTATTTACATAGATGCTGGCTATTGTGTCATTTGTTAAGACTGTCACTACAATTGTCAGAAGACTACTGGAATTGTTATGTACATCTATCAAATAGGATTTATGTTTAGGATAGCCATACTTAAACTCTGTGTTTTCTGAGGAACATATTTCCCTTTTCTAGTAAAAGATTAAAATAAAATGCCCAGATCACTCCTGTACCCAATATTGTTATCAATATTTTGTCAAGGAAGAAGATTATCCTTCAGATTTATGATCTTCTTGTCTCTAACAGGTATCAATGTAAGTATGTGGTAGGTTAAATCTGGCAAGCAGTATCTCACACATTCATAGTCATGCACCAGAAGAAGAAATATCTTGAGTCAGGTGATGCAAGAACCCTCCTAGCAACTGGAATCTGAGCTTGGCAGAAAAGCCTTGCCTTGCCCAGTGCCACACTGATCAGAGTTCCTAATGACCTGGGGTAAATTACGACCTTTTGCAGTTCACTGGAAAGGCCACCCAAACACATAGGGATAGCGTACAACCTCAGATGTGACTTCTCTCTGTACAGCAAATTTTACAAACAGTCCCTGTAATGAATGCAATGAAAGCAACACTTTAAATGAGGATGTTGAAGGACAGTATCTCTGCTCTAACCTCAGTTCTGATGTCTGAATAGATAACAGAAAACTCCCTGCAGACAAACTAGGGAGCTCATGATTAGTTTCAGTGTTTCATTATCAACAATATCAAATCATCAGAATTATTAAAATCTTAATTTGTTAGAAGTGGATGTACTTCAGTTGCAGGACTCTTCTCCTCTGCATTTGTTTGGAGCTATGCCTTAGCTCTGGTTGGCCTTTCTTGTGGGTTTAATAAAAAAATGCTGGCATTTGATGTTCACTTTGCAATTGCTGAAAGAACTGGTGCCAGCAACTAATGCTTTCCCTATCAGAGCAGATATGGCCAGCAGTGTTTGTTGTTTCAATAGCCTCAGAGCAAGAGTAATCAAGGCCAATGACACAGAGTCAATTCCCCATCTTCCTCTCAAGGGACATAGTGCAGTGTCTATCTGAAGGGACATTACAGGTGATGACTGCTTTGAGTCTTTAGAAACAGGAGATGTATGGGTGGGATTAATTTCACTTAGCTTCGGACATCACTGGGCATCCATCTCCATCCCGTAGATATCTGTACCAGAATGAGTCATTTTAGCCATCTTTTATAGTATAGAAAGAAAAATGTGCACTTTTAGAGCCTAACACACCTGGTCTATTTTAATCAGGTACCTCAGAAAGAGACAATGTGTGTGTGTGTGTTCATAGTGCCTCTTTCTCTCTGTGTCTCCACAGACTAAGAAGGGAGTCCATGTGAAGTTTGCTGTTGTCCATGTCGCATGCCATTTGAGGTGTTCTAGGTGGTGACCCTCACTGACACCCACCTCCTACTCCAGAAAGGTATAGCTACACAGAAGGTCCTGCATCATATCTGTTAGACCCATCTAACCTTACAGCCTCTGAAATAGCACCAGATGCCTAAGGAGCGGAAAACTGACTAAAGATCCAGACGTCTACATTTAATCAGATGAACCCCATCTACACAGGCTGCCTGAACAACTGTGCTTTTAGTCACAAGTTTTAAAATCCATATGGAAAGGACTTGGTATATGGAGCACTTCCTGGGTCTGTGGTTTATGCAAAAAAATACATCCGCTAAAGAAGTGAAGAAAGTTTTCTTCAATAAGTAGAAAACTTTGAAAAGGAAGCTTAGAGAGAGCAGGCGAGATTCATCTCCCTGCCTTGGCAAAAAAGAGGTTAATGAGGAAGCATCACAGCTCCTTTACCCCTTTCCACCATTGCCTGGCCTTATTCAGGGGCACAAGGAGGCACAGAACATGTGTTCCTCAACAACATGAGCAGGATCCACATCAGCACGTTCTCTAAGAGCTGCAGAAACAGCAAAGTTGGTTTGTACAAGTCCCTAATAATTGTAATGTGTGAGTATCTCAGCACATTTAAGAGATTTGTCTTTACAACATTTCCATGAGACAGGACAACTCCATGCTTTCCTGTCTCTTTCATTACAGTCATCTATTGCTGTGAAATTGTCAGAGATACCAGTACAAGCTCTGAAAACAGGAACACTCCGCATGTTGAAGGAACTGCCTGAGTACTCAAACTATTCAAGAGAGGGCCTCAGAACAGATTGGTGCTTTAGAGAAAAACAAATAAAAAAAGCCATTACATTACATAGTACTCCTTCATGTTATGGAATACCTCATACTACATAAAAAAAAGGAAAAAACCTTTTAATTTTGCATTCATTGAAACATTCTTTTAATTTTAAAATTTGGAAAAAGCCTCTTTGTTTAGAACTCAACATGACCAGCTAGGAAGATTCATAATGAATCAGACAAGGTAAAAAAAAATACGTATTAGGTTAAGTAACTGTTTTTCAGACTGATGGATTTATGAATTACAGCAGAAGAGGGAACGATCTATATTTGTAATCTTTCTCAATTTTAGCAAGCATAAAAATTAAAGCTGTGACCATACTGATTGGAACGGCATGTTTAAAATGTTCCAGTGTCAATTTCAGTATGATAATTGGGACTAAAGCTAAATCAATACTTTTTTATACTAGCCTAAACCCAGAGCCTGCAGTACTAGAAGATACTCACAAACTAGCCACTAAAAGTGAGGTAGCAATGAATGATTTTTCATTTCATATTTCTATTTGTACACTGATTTACGCTGCCTCTGTCACTCACTACAGACTGACAAACAACTCCATCATCAGGTAGCTGGTAGATGGAGTCCATTTTTACATGGGTTTTGGCCAAATTTGGAAGCAGCACTAAGTGCAGGCTACAGAGAGCCTGAAATACAAGCACGATTTTGCTTCAGATCTGAGAAGTGCAAACTCAGTGGGTTGACACTGGAACATCACACAGTGGCAGAACAAAAAGGATTCATCTTTGCTGTTGCTTACGGGAATTTACTGAGGTAAATTAGCTACTGAAAGGCTTCTTGGTTTTTCCCTGAATGAACAAAAACCAGCCAAAAAGCACAAGAAAATAACCAGAAATGGCCAGAACTCAAATTTAGTAGTTAAGAACAAAAGAAATTTTTCAATTACTTTACCCTAATATCCCTGAGCACATGATTTCCTGTAATAATAAACTACTAGTCAGCATGTAATAAAAAAGTCTACTATAAAAGTGATTAAGAAAATAAAATGTATATTACATTTTTAGAGAATTAAAAACATAACCAGTACTATGCCTTCTCCCTGTTACTTGAAGATACTAACACTGTAAGATAAGGGAAAGGTATTTAAGTTTGGCTCCCTATAAAAACAGCCACAAGGTCAGACATAAAAGGGGCCAAGTTAGAGACAGCACAATTTGAATTAATTAAGCCCCTTCTTTTTTTCTCAAATTCTGATGTTCCCTGATTTAGAAACTCCAGGCAGATGTTGGTATATTTTTTGTATACTTTACAAAAATCATTCTGTTCTCTATCTATTGTTTGCTTCTTCAGCTAGATATAGAAGTCTGTCATTATCCTG
Source organism: Burhinus oedicnemus (assembly GCA_008921705.1). Taxonomy (NCBI): domain Eukaryota; kingdom Metazoa; phylum Chordata; class Aves; order Charadriiformes; family Burhinidae; genus Burhinus; species Burhinus oedicnemus. The sequence continues at coordinate 1,175,919 of VFFE01007510.1, forward strand.
CCATAGGAGACAAAGCATTTTGGAAAAGGAAACACAATTTGAAAGAAATAAAATATAACTTCAGAATTAATATACATGTAGCTATATATGTGGCTATAGTCAGCATCATTTTGAATACTGCTAACAAAATCAAATTACATTAGATGCTTTCCTTATCACATATGGTAAATTTTGAGTTTTGTGACTGAAGATTTTTCACATTTTATCCAAGTATTAACAGAACATAATTTCAGCCCCAATCTACAATGATTATTTATTGCCCTAGCCACTTGTATCGCAGAATGCATTCTTTGCATCTCAAATCCACAGAATAGGATGATGCAATGCAAATATTTCAATCTTACAAACGAAACAGCATAATTCTGTTACACAGAAAGGTAAATAAGAACTGCAGAGGAGTCTTTCTGGGTCTTAGGTTAGATTACTTATTACAGAAGGAGGCAGCCATATCATACACTGATCATGATCCATTTTAAATTTTGTTAGGGCTTTTGGTTTGAGAATTTTTGCCTTTACCACTTCTACTGGTAGGTTGTTCCAGAAACTCACCATCTTGGTAGTTAGACATCTTCCAGTCTCCAGCATCAATTTATTTGTTGCCAGATTACACTGCCCCATGCTCTCTTTTCTCCCATAATCAGGTTGAAACCGATGACATTAGCCAAAGGAATAAAGCTAATTGCTAATTCATCCATTCCCATATTTTTTAAAGAACTTGTTCTTAAACCCCACGATTAGATATTTAATTATTTCCCAGATACCAAACACCTACTCAAATTATTTTCACAGACTATCGGTGATTGGATTTGTGCTAAAACATAAGAATAAAGACCTAGTATTTAATGCTGTGAGGATGATAACTTTGTAAACACAATCTTGCAAAAATGAAAAAAAAAAAAAGCGCAATGCTTTTATCTATTTAATTCCAACAGTGCATGCCTGTTAACAAAAGATAATCACAGCAAGCACTTTGATACACATTTCTTATTACCACATAAGATGTGCTTTACAGAATTATGGCTGGAAGGGGCCATTAAATCATTTGTTTAACACTGCATGCAGATAAACCACACACATATCCAAGATCATAAATTCACTTGATTACTGCCCCATCAATTGCATATGGTTAAAAGACATCTCCAAAGGAGACACCCATCCTTGATCAGAAATGTCAGGAAATAGGGAATCCAGCACTGATCTTACATGTTTGCTCCAGCAGTTAAAACTAAGAAGTATGTTAATTTTGTTTTGAAGTTTTTCACCTCAATTCACTCTTTAAAAATAAAAGGACATTATTTCCATAGTTTGACTTCTATTTCCAGGTGATTCTTGGTTTTGATTCCTCCTGAAGCAAAATACCCCAACTATAGTACACTTCCTGCCTGTGTATTTCAACTTCACAAACTCACTACTCCACTGTTTACACTTTTCACGATAGGTTTGCACTGGACGTTCATATAAAAAAAAAACCCTTTAATCTAGCGCACAGTGCAGTTTCACTCTCAAGGCACTGCTAATCATTCAAGATCTTTATGCTCTGACATATATTCACTCTTCCTAGAGGTACTGTATTGCACTAAAACGCATTTTGTTTGAACCAATTCAGTTAACAGATCAATGTACTGGACAAGCTGACAGAACCGTTATCTGTCGTTTCCCCAGTCTTTATTCCATCTGCTCCCTAAAACTGGTTAATCATTTGCGAAAAGTGCAATCACATCATCTGTTTTTTTGGACCGGATTCTGCTACCAGATTCCTACTCAGCCTCAGTTAGACTGTCTTTAGGAACATACGTTGCTGTTCCCAGAAACATGTTATATTGTGCAAATAAGTCTGGCAGAGTCTGGCCCTCGACAGTGAAAGAATAACTTGTTTTGCTTTTTTCCAGTTATTCAATTTCAAGCAAACTCACCTGTATCTCCCAAATAAACAGATACAGACAGAGTTTAGGAAAAAAAAAAATACATCTAACAGTTTGCTTTGATTCACTGAAGCCCAGTATAATAAGCTGATAAAAACTGTGCTATTAACACTGCACAAACATTAACAGGGTGAGCATTGGTGTGCATTACTATATTTTCTTGGAAGCTACAGTTCTATCCGTTTCTGCCACTTACTTCAGAAATTGCATAAACATTTTCACAACTGACAATAAATATTTAAACCAGGGAAAATTACTCCCCCTCCTTCAAAGATATTTTTATCCTCCTATTCCAGACAAAAAAACAACCTTTCTATTGAAGGATAAAAATACAAACCCCAAAATACCTTAACCTTTGAAATGCAGCATGCCAGGTTTATGCTTAGTATATATCACCCTCCAATGAAAAAAATGCAGTTTAATATGTACACAGCTCTTAGGATAGCTCATGAAGGTGGTTACTGACTGACATACTATCACTGAGTCAGCTCGAACAGTTTGATTAGGAAGGATATTGGGCTTCTGGACTACTTCCTATATAAGCCACTTCTCACTCTGTAAAGGGAGCCAAAGGAGAAAAATACTTCTACTACCAGCTAAGAGCTGAACAAACAACCACTCACACCCAGAGATGTGTGATGCTGGAATTCTTTTTAGAACACTTCAGACAGTAATTCTAATATATTACAACAGGGAGGTTATTTGCCATTCCTTAATTAACTATGATTTCATGTTTTCCCAGGAAACATTTATACTCATTATCCAATTTGTTTCTCGTTTATATACAGTTTTCAAAATTTACAGCTTAGTCACAATGAGCTGTGGATTACAGTTTTGTTTTATTCTATGGTGGGTTTTATGGTCTAGGTATCATGGATGATTCAATTAAATCACATGGTCCTTTACACAAGAAGAAAAGATTAGAGCATGCAGATTTTCACATCTTCATTTTCTCAGTTCGTCTGCTTAAAGAAGAAATAAAAATTATCTGTAGCATTTACCTGTAGAAGGCTGGAGGAGCAGCTTCCCTCATCCCAAAGCTGCCCTGTTCGTTTTCAAGGTAGTAGGGTACCTGTTGGCTGTGATGATGGATGAAGGGTGAGAGCTGGGGCGCCGTTTGCAAGAACACCACTGGGCTTGGTGGGACATTGTTCAGCGAGTGAAATCCTGCCAGACTGCTGGACCCAAAAGATTCGGAAGTAGGGGCATAACTGAGAGTAGAAGAGCTGTACACTGGAGCCGTAGTACCAAAATCGTAAGTGGCCCCTTCTGGGTAGTTAAAAACTCCTGTCTTGTTGCCCTCCACGTACATGTCGCTGAGCGATCTTTCCAGAGGAATCTTCAGCTGAGGTCTGCTCAGTGTCTCCAGTTCAGTGCCTTGAATCTGGTGCAGCAGGGTAACTCCAGAGGTTTTGGTGTGAAGGGTCATGGTCAGTGCTAATGGCAGTAAGCAAGGAGCATATCTGCTCTTACTGTCAACAGCGAGATCGGCAGCTGGCAGTCCACCTAAAAAAAATACCAGAACCTATTCTGAGGTTCAGCAGAAATCATAATAAAGCAGCACTACACAGGTACTCCTCTAATCTCAGCAAGGAGGAGGATACAAACAAATGCAGAGTGAGTACTGAAAACACACATTCTCTCTCTCTCTCTCTCTCTCTCCCTCCCTCTCCCTCTCTCTAACTTTTAGGAACTCCTCATCTGCGCTAATATGCATTACAAGGTGCTGGCCAGGCGCCAGGAACTCTTGCCTTGTGCCGATGTTGGTTTAAACATCACTTCAGAAACAATTAGTTTTGGAGTTATACCAAATAATTGTCCCACTAAATGTTACTTCATTCTTACTAGTCGTTTAATTTTTCACTTCAGGGTAGCCAGCGCTCCGCAGCAACTAACGGGAAAGAACCCTTAAATCCAACCAGGAAGAGTAGTCCAGTGGTCAGGCAGATTACTGCCTTTTATTTCCTCAGCAGGCTCCAATCTATCTGTGCTTATCTCTCCCCCTGTTTGATTCATTTTCATGTTTGCTAGAAATATGTAATGTGTACATTGTAATGACCCTGGGTAGGACTATGCTGTGACTGAGATAGGGCAAAGCAGAATGTGTGTGTGCAAGCGTGTGCGCCTGTGTATGTCTGTGTGTGAGTAACAAGCCTCAGTCAATAAAACTAGCTAACAAAATTAAAGAGTGTATGATATCTACATAGAGGAAATGGTTTATAATACACTTTCATCAGAAATAGTAACCTCAAGTTACTAGAGTGTAAAAGTAACATTAAAAACTGAGGAAAAGCTTTAGATTTGCCTAGAAATTTCTGTCTGCTTCTTTTTAGGCTGCAAAATGATGGAACAAAGCATCATTCAGACTTTGTCACAGGAAGATCCTGAAAGTTAGGAAAACATAATTTGATTGCATGGCACATAAGTTGAATATAGGAAATTCTTTTTCCTAGTCCTGTGAACAAAATCTCAGCAAACCTGAATTTTTACATCAGACTAGAAAATCAAGTAATCTAAAATAATCAAATGGGATCGGCTTAAAAATAAACTGAAATGCCTCTCAAAGCTATATTTAGAAGGAAAAAAAAGGGGAAGAGAGAGAACATAATGAAAAGGTGTGGCATGCATGCTTCATCTTGCAATCTCATTCCATATAATTTTAACTTTGCACAAACCAGTTCCCCCGAACCAGCTAAATGAAAACCTCGAGAAACTGTTTCAAGCTCCCTAGCTTTATTGCTGTGGTCTGTGGTTCAGTCAGTGAAATAGATTAATGCCAACCCTAAGCGCATTAATGTACGGGCTCCAGTTAGTATGCTTTGAATACTAGCAAAGTCTATGCTATACTTAAACAACTCCACAGTTATTGGGCTCAACCTTCAAAAAACCCCAAAAAACAAAAAAAAATGAATACGCAGGTCACTAATAGCTTCAAGAAAAGTTTACTAAAAACGGTCTTATTTTACTAATAATACTATGTTTTCAGAACTTCTGCTAAAATGGCCAGAGTTATTTACATTTGCAATATTATTCTGAAGCAATATACCTTTGTCCCTCCGCAGGCACACAGCTAAGACAGCAGCACACACACAAGTATGTACTTGGTAGATTTCCTCACCCACCTAGCCACCCTCCCTACCCTGTTCAAATTTCAGATTGTAGACTTTGATCAAAGAGATAAGCTTGTTTAAATAACACTGGACTAAACATGTTCCCAGTTAAAAAAAATAATAATCAGACAATCATACCCAGCGGTTCAGAAAGTCTTCGAAGAGTTATTCTGAAAATATGCCAGACAGTGTGAGAGGAAAAAAAGAGAGCGTGTGCATGTTTGCATAGAGTGGGCGAACGTGCATCTGCAGCGGCTCACAAACCAGCAAGCAAGCGTAGCTCTCAGCAGCCGGTCTGCTGGGCTACACAGGCTGAGATGAATGGCAGTTACGAGTTTAAGATCAGTCACTCTTACAGATTTCATTGCGTGCTTCAGTAATACGTAGAAAAAGCATTATCTCATATTAAACTGCATAATCTGAGAATTAATGTGAATCTGCCTGCCAAAACAAGTGTTCACTTCTATAGTGTACCGCAAAATGGACTTTAAATTTTTATTTAAAGCATTATCCAAGATGTATGCTATGGTAGAATTACTATATTGACATGCAATATCATGTTCCAACATAACAGCTATCCAGAAGACGGAAGGTATTAAGTGTGCACACAGAGACGTGACTTCTGGGTGCATCCTGTGCAACCTCAGTGCTCCTTACACGCAGTTGTTAAAAACCTCATTAATTATTTTGGGAGGGTTGTGTGTTTTCAGGGAGACAAATATTTAAAATTTCCACCGTGTGCAAACAGCATTAAAACACGCTGTAGGGTTAAGTAAAAGCAGAATCACTTCTGCTCCATACCATTTAAACTAGGGACCCTACGAGCAGCTTTCCACAAGCCAGTGTGAAAAGTTACAGTCCTGCCCCCTAAAAGGGCTCAGCAATAGAGAGCTGCAGTATTCCTGCGGCACGCAGCCTGGTGGTGCACATCTCAGCAGAAAAAATGTGAATGCCACCAACAAGATCTTAGGGACTGGCTGCGAATCCTTGTGATGGCATCCTGTAATGTTTGGCTCACTCTTTCTGTGGAAGAAGAGCGAGAGAGCAAGAAAGGGCAAGGGTGAGGTGGGGGGTTAGTCAAGCCAAATCCCAGGAAGAAGGTGAACTTTTTGATTTGTGCATCCTGCATAAAATCAATTTTTGATTCTGCATGCTATATGTGGGATTTTTAGCTATAAAAAAGCTGTGAAATGCAACAGATTATCAATGGGTGTTATTTTTCTTGTCCTGCATGGTGATGACTATCCTGCTTGCTCCAAATTAACACGTTGCAAATTCACCCTGCTTTAGATGTGTCTCCTTGTGTGCTCGCCCTCCAGAAAAATGAGATCTAAGTTTCTTGTGCTAAAAGGCCAGGACCTACTCCACCAACCAGTTTAATCATTCTGATCTATTAGATGTCAGGTTTTACATGTTATGAGCACAATATGGAAATATGTACAGGATACAGCAATAATATTAGGTCCTTTTTACCAGTGGACACAAAGTTTATGCAAAAACTTGGTTTTGCTAAATCCCACTTCACATATGTCTTTAAAAATATGCAGATCTCATACAGAAGGGCTTGCCTCATTCACTGTGTATTTAAAAAAAAAAGAAATCACATGTAGTAACATCGAAGAGTAAATAAAAACATGAATTGGCTGCAGCATTTTCATCTCCAGTGGTAGACAGAAGTGTTCAAAAAATACTTAGTCAGTGGGAAATCTACTTTTTTAGATTTGGTACTTTCTCCACTAAAGTGTATTCAACTGCAACCAAGCTGCCCTATGTATTTCTCTCACCTTAATGAAGGCCCAATATTGTTTTGGAGTTACTGAGCACATACTACATGTCTATCCCAGTTTTCCTCAGACACCCATAAAAAATACAGGGAAACTGGTTCTACAAAATCTAAAGATTGGCTAAACATATCAGGTACAGGTTGTTTTTTTGCTATATTTCTGAAGTTTGGGAATATACAAATAAAAGTAATGTTGCCTTTGATCCATTCAGATTTATGCATACACAGTACGTATGCATATGTTAAAATAGGGAAGAAACAGGAAGGAAAGCAAGAATAGCAATTAAGGAACATTGAAGAAACAGGAGGGGACAGTCCACTGTGACTGAGTAGCACTGCAGACACGTTGGCAAGGAAGGTCAAAGCAGAAATTGCTTCTTCACATGCAGTGATTTTTAGTAAGACTGACTCAAGAGCTGAGTTTCTGAAACAGTGAAGCTGCAGACACTATCCTTCTCATGAAAATGAGAAATTGATTAAATGAATGGAAGTGACTGATTAAATCCTGTATTCCCCTTTTGAAAATGTCAGCTTTTCTATTTTCCTTTTCTAGATACACCAGAGTTCAGTGTCCAACTCAGATCTTCCAGAGTGAGGAATTTAGTCTAAATTACACTAATAAAATACCAAATGTAGCAACATTAAAACTAAATCACATTTCCATGGCTCTGTGGTTAAATTAGCATCATTGACAGCTGAAGAATATTTAGAAAAGTTTCTAAAGGCAAATTCTGCTCATTTCAATTCACTGATGAACACTTTGTTTCTAGCTTTTACATTTCTGTTGTTTTTTCTTTTTTTTGTTGTTGTTGACAGACAACTAGAGTGATCAGATTAAACTGACAGAGTCATGAATAGTGCATTTTAGCTCAGCTGGACCATCAGTCCAACACCTTTACCAGCTACAAACAGGAGGGTACTGAATCAAGTTCAGGATTCTTACCGTAACAGACAACGTGAACATATTTTCACTTCAAAACTGGAACATAGCTTTAAAAAAAAAAAAAAAGAAAAAAAGTAACCTCCTTCCACTGATTGCAAATAATGTGGTATCAGCAAAATGGACTCAGAAACAGAAACATGAAAAGGATAGATAACAAAAATTATAGAAAATATTACTCTAACTTATCTGAATAACTAAAAGAAGGTTTGGGATTTTCCAGTGCCATCAGCAATTTTGTATTAACTGAAAGTCCTGAAAGCCAGTCAGGGAATGGTAACAAAATAAATTCAGTTCATAGGGAGAAAAAAAAAGAAAAAGGAGGAAGAAACAGCCTGAACAGATTCTTGATTCTGGACAAGATAAAACAGCAGTTTGAGGGAAGAGGAGATGAAAGTAAAAACATTACACAAAAACTATTCAAATTTTCGGAAACTTTAAAGATAGCAATACTTCTAATCCTATAACAGGCTTTTTTCAGCACTAGTTTTAGTAAGTATTCCAACAAAAAAATGGTAAACTCAGAACTGAGAACATACACTATAAATTTTCCATAAACCTGCTGACACTGAAAGACCATAAACTTCATCGCTTTGGTTCCACAGCTATAAAGATAGAAGCTTTTTTTAGCTGCTGCAATTAAAGAAGAATCTATTGCACATAACAGGAGGAACATTATGTTTTTCCAAGATTCCACTGTAACATTACAGAGAAATTATGTTGTGTTTAGTCCAGTGAGGAAACTCCTCAAGATAGACAGCTGGAGAACAGCACCATCTACCCCACTGCTTTATAAATCTTCTCTGGAAAAAAAAAAAAAAAAAAAAAAAAAAAAAATTAAAGCTCTTGATACGACTAGGCAAAGCAAGAGGTATGCTTAAAAATTCCTTAGGCTCTTAGTAGAGATAAGTGCTTCACCCTGTTATTGGGAGGTTTTAACATTTAGATCTGTATGAGTTGATAGGAAGATGTATGGGGTTTTTTGCCCCCAGCCCCAAATAACTTACCAAAACCAGGCATGGCACCAAAAGGCTGGACCCAAGATTTTTAATTCTAAATTTATTGTTTAGGTTGGTTTTGTTGTTAAAAGGGAAGCTTCTGCTCTCACATATCAAATGTAAGTAGAGGATTTGAGAACATTTGCTCAAAATAGTTCTTTATACAAACATGGAACTGTGGAATACAATTATTCCACACATATGTTTATTAATTTACAATATTAAATATGCCTTCAGTTTTACCTATATTTTGTGTGGAAAGATCTACTACATACTTTGAAATTATCTGTGTAATCAAGAGAAAAATTGGGCTGGGATGTCAGCATACCTTTTTGGTAAAGTATTCTAATGCTTTAAATTTTAAGACTTTGTTTACAGCTATTTATGATACTGGCAGATTTTAGCCATTCAGGTGGAAATTTTATATGCCAGTGATGAGCTCAGAAAGAATAATTTGCAATAATCTGAGCCAAAGAATTTTTTTGCTTTTCCCTCCTTAAAGATTTCTAGAAGCCTTTTTTTGAAATGAGAAACGCTTTTTGCTGTAGCAAGTGAGGGTTTTGGAGCAAAAACCTTTAATCTGGCAGGGAGCTGAAACAGCGTGTCACAAAACTGCTTTTTCCTATTCCTCTGAAACTCCATCCACGTTTGGCCAATTTTCCAGCCCTTGAAAAACTGCAAGTTTTTAAGAGTTAAGATTTCTAAAACCTCTCTCCTGACTGAGCCCGCTCACTCCTCTCTCAGATCCTAGTCCTGACTAGACGAGGCACAAAACTTCCCAAAAGAGTGAATGACATGCTATCGTCCAGACTAACATAGATACAGGAAGTTTTCCCCTTTCATTACTCTTCTGGAGCAGAGTAAGAGTTTCGGCTTAAAGGCAGATTATTGTGTCAGTTATAATACTGAATTTCAGCCCTCAGATGTACAGACTGAATTTCCTGACAGCAAAACGGGGCACCATCTGCCTTTTCAATTTGGCATTAGAAAACAACATGTACCTTTTCCTAAAAGAGTAGAAGACATGCTGTAATATAGCTAGCTTGTGCATTTCTTCAGGGTTTTGTACCTAAGAAAGATGGGAGAGGATAAGACTAAATAATTGTGCCCAACTCATACAGAATAAATTACTTACTACATACACAGAATGGGCCAAAATACCTGAGTACTCTGGACAAACTCAAAAGATATTAGCAAATACTGATGTTTCAGAGAGTTAGCAGATGTTTTCACAGAGGCAGAAAAATGGAAGAAAAAAGACATTTCTCTGCTTTCCTACATAAAACGTTAACCACTTGTGACCAAAGATTTTCACTGGTAGAAAAGCTACAATACTGTGATTTAACGTTAAGCAACATTCCCTGCTTAATCACAAATGCATCACCTTAACAGATCATTTCTCATGAATATAGCTTCATCTGAAAACAAGAATGAGGTCTGAAATGCAAAGCTGGAGCTTAGTATCCCATGTTCATATTCATTTGTTTTATTTATATCAAAGACAAATTGAATGGAGTGACTGATCACCACGAGTTAGCGTTCTGAAAACAACCTAGCAAGAAAATTTTGAAAGCCTTCAGAAGGAAGACAGCTTTGTATCTATTGAGATTGGTCTAGAGGGTAAGGCACCCTCAAAATGATCAAATATTACCATGCCTTGGCTCCCAAAAATATTCAGAAATGAGCTACATGCTTAATCCCATTTATGTGGTGATATTAACAGAACTGACAAGTTTTGTTTATGAGATTCAAGGCATGAAAGCTGAGCACAAAATTTCAGCATTGCCCAGCCAGGTAAGACAACAGTTGTACAATTTATTTCTAGTTGCCAGAGTATGGTTTGGGGGAACAAGTGCTGAAACAAGCTCCTTAAATCTGGGAGTAGGATATCTTGGAGGAGAGATGTGGGAATGGTGTGGGTAGAGGGAGAAATTTGTATCTGAATGAACTTTTAGGAAACCCCTAAAAAAGACTGCTTATAAAAGCAAGCCTGCTTCCCCAACCGGACAGCATAAGCTTTGCACAAGAACTGACACTTTAGGGTCAGTGTGTGTCTTAGCTAGAAGACAGCATGAAGAAACCTCTCAGATTTGTAACTGTGATACCTGTATTCCACATTTGTAAATTCTTTATTTAGTTTAACTTTGATGTACCCTGGGGTGATTTCAGGCTAACTGGCACACACCCCAGTACGCCATCCCTACAGAAGAGTAAATCTTTAAACTGATAAAGTACCATTAGTGTAACACACAACACAGTTCTTCAGATCATTTAAAAGATAGGTTGTACCTTTGTTGAACTACACAGACCAATTTGGACGTTACTGATACAGGAATCTATGTGGAAAAAACATTTTCCAGATATCAGGATTAATCCAGAAAATCACCTTTTTGACATGGAAGAATGGCAGAGCATGTGGAACACATAAACATTTTTCTTTCCCCTGCCTTTGCGCCCCCACCCCTTCCCCCAGGGTCTTCCATTGTTTCAGCAGGTTTGCTTAGTGGACGTCAGATCCATTTGCTAATCAGTCATATTTCATAATTAATTGGCCTCACTCACAGTATTATTTCTCAAGACTCATTTTCCTGCCAAATGCTTGACTGTGTACTGAGCAACAAGAGCTTCTCAGACTTCAAGTTTAAACATGTGCATGCAAGTGCTCTTGTGCAAGTGCACCCATTGGCATGCAAAATATGCACGATGACGTTCTCCTCAGGTAAACTCTCTCAGCTCTCTCCTCTCAAATGCTGCATTATAAGACTACTTTTTTCATATCTCTTGGTGTAGTTTCAAGTTACACTGCAACTGATACTCAGAACAGGTCCAGCTCTATTTTTTTCAAAAGGCATATTTGCTAACAGATGAAGAACTAAAAAGAAACAGAAGTGCTTGGCCATTTTATAATGGCCACACTTAAAGAAGAGGCCTCAGATTAGGCCTATCAATGTGAGACTTCCTGTCACCCTTACTCCCTTTTGTGTCTCCCAGTACAAGAAGCAAGTCCAGAGGCCCCAAGCTGGTCAGGACATACAGGAACAGCCTCAGGTAGCAGGGCCTGCTCAAATTGTAGAAAAAAGGCTCAGGGAGACCTTATTGCTATCTACAACCATCTGATCAGAGAATTCAGAAAATACAGAGCCAAATTCTTCTTGGAGGTGCACAGCAACAGTCCAAGAAGCAACGGGACACAAGTTGGACTATGGAAAATTCCAATTAGATATTACGTATAAATTTTTACCATGAAAATGGTCAAAAACAGGAACAGGCTGTCCAGAGGTGTTGGGAACTCCCTGTCCTTTGAAGATGAGACTCACCTTTGAGTTCAAGACTCGGTTGGACAAGTCCCTGAGCAACCTGGTCTAAAAATACATTCTTTGAGCAGGGGTTTGGACTAGATGACATCTTGACATCCCTTCCAATTTATTTTATGATTCTACGCATCTAATACATGGATCTGCAACAAAATACTCAGAAGATATTAACTACTATGATGATGAACTATTTCCCCCTTCTTCACAGATGCCTGATTTCAAGATCCCATTTCATGGTTTCAACCTTTCTGCTGCCCTTTCATAAAGACATCTACCTTTTTTTAATTGGTCTGCTATTTTCCCTAAATTAGATAGGAATTGAGGAAGCTCCATGGGCAAATTCACCCTTCCCCTCATTTCGTCTACTCACTGGCCTGATCAATGTATCGGAGTCGCAGTTACCTATCATAATCTGAGTTAGGAAAAACAAACTCCATTGCCCTCACTGTACCTCCTCAGCATTTCTGTAAACTACTCCAGTTCTTATCCAGAATACCTTTGCTGCCCATTGCCCCAGTAACGGACCTACCTGTTCTCAGTAGTCAATGGCACACATATGTTTGAACATCTACAAAGACTGAGGAGGTAAGTAGTCAGCCATCTTTTGTGGCTTCCACAAAACAAAACCAGCTGCCTCTTTTGATGGAGATGACTGTCTTCATTAAAAGACTCATTCTGAAGTGCCATTCCATGGGTCCAATTTCCTCTGTCATTGTTTTTCCATACATATATATGATGCAGGGTTATGTAGAGTAAAGTGACCAGAGTGTCCAAACGTTCAGAAGATAGAGCTTAACCCCAAACCAGAAGAGTGTAGAATCAATCTTATGGCATGACCTAGTTTCTTCACTTTATTTCTCTCCAGTAATGGTATTCAAATATACTGTGTTTGGTTTTAACACCTCACACATTCACATTTCCTTCCTAGAAGCTGATCCTCCAGTTGAAAGGTCCTTGTGGTGAGGCTAACCCTATCACCTCAAGAACTTATACCTATTGTGACCATAAGGCCAAGATAACTCTTCACCCAAATGGCTTGGAAAAGTCTTGGTGCTTCAGCATCTCATTCTTGTCTACTAGGAGTATCTGTCTTCAGCTACTGGTAGCAGAAGTCCCTCATTTTCTGGGCATCTTCAAAGAACTGGATTTGCTTTACTTATTCCACTAATCATTGTCAATCAGTCTTCTCTGCAAGCACGGCTACATGTACTTGTGAATAATCTGCAGCTAGCACATCAAGTCCTCTTGTGTACCTTAACTTCTTTCTAGCCAATGAGAGATTATCACAGAGCCAGTGGACTGTGCCACACAAGGAAGGTGTGTCAATTTACTTCTGGGCCTATTCTCACAGACCTCAAGTCCAAAAGGAAAACTCCACAAGGGCTATCATTTGTTGAACTAATCAGTGTTACTATACAGTTTTCTGTATTCTCTTCTTTGCGTCAAGAACTGGATTGTTATTGCCACCAGTGGTCCAGCACATCTGAGCGGCTCAATGTTGCTACCGGTAATCCACCTGGCACATACACTAGAAAAGCATGATCAGACAGTAAATGATCATTAAAAATGATCATATCCAGCAGGGAAGGTATTAGCTGCAGTCACCCTGTGCAGACCCCAAGTGAAACAACAAATTCAGTATTCTAGATAGAAAAAGTGTGGTAGATGTTGTAGGGAAAGATGTCTTGAGTTTAATAATTCATCAGGCCTTTGTAACTGGGAGCGGTGTCTTCTGTTCTGGTGTACTTTTTAAAATTCCCAATCACCAATTAACAAAATGTTTCTTAATTCTAACAAAAATCCAGCACTTCTAGAAGAAAGCCTCAGTAAGAGGTTCTCTCAGAAGATATGATTCCATTTAAGTAGCAGAAATGTACCATCTATATTAAAAGATGCATTTTGGAGCTAATTAGCAGCTTCTTCCATAACAGTTATAGTGAAGACATGTGGGACCAGGAAGATCTTGAAATGAATCTTTATAAGACATTTTCTGATACTTTCACATTTTTTTATTTGAAAAAAGTGATAGGGATTGTATCAAATATATAGTCCTAAATAAGGCTGTGCTATATAGTCTATGATAATATGAATCAGTCACTGTCTTCAGTGGAACTGATCATGATGAGCTAGGTTAAAAATGAGTTTAAGTGCTTTGCTGGATCAGGGCCTAAGCCTCTGATCCTCACACACACGTCATCTCCAACCATTGGAGAAGTCCAAAATTAACAGCCACAGAGGTTATATCTCATTCTTTGGGAATAACTTGCAAGCTTTCCAAAATTCTGTTTCTGTGATATAGCATATACTCCTTACTCCAGAGGAGAAGTCCAATTTTAAAACTGATCTAACAAGCCTGAAAGCATGGCCAATGGAATCTGAACCAAAAAGCAATCCGAAACACTCAGTTCTATAGTGATTGTTATTTGTACTCAGGAGCGCCTAAGATCACCATCAGAAATTAGGTTCTTGTTGTGCTAAGTACAATGTATACTTAGAACAAAGAACGTTTACTTAATAGTCCAGATTTAAATATCCAGGATTATACTAGTGACTGAAAACAGCACTCCTAAAGAAAGATTTTGTCCATTTCTTCACAAAATTCAAATAGACCTGATAATCTATCTCCCGCTTCCATTATGAGGTTGCATTTTTTATTAAAACTGAAGTCTGTTTTCTAAACTCTAAATATAAAATCTTTTGATCAACCTATCAAACAATTCAACAACTGCAAATACAAGAAACCTATACAGACCTAAAGAATTAGCAGTAACAGCAATTGTTTAAAAATTCAGGGAGTTACAAAGTAGGCAATTGGAAAGGACACTCACAAACTAGCCATAATGTAACTGAAGCACCAATATATGTTACAGCTGATGAAGACTTCAGTTCTTGCCAGAACAATCACGAGCAACAGCAAAATCGTACAACTTCAGTGTTGTCTAACCAGCATCAAACACAAAATAGTGTCACAATCATCTGCAGTACGCTCTGTCTCAAGAAGATGAGAAACAAAACCCACCCCCAAAAAAAGGAAAAACAGGGTAGGAAAAAACCTAAGCTTCTGGTGGGTTAAAGCTTTCGAAGTCCCTTCTATGCTTCTGTAGAAAGACAAAAATGCATTGTCATCTGTCGAGCGGAACAAATAGGACCTTAGTGATTCAGTAACAGTTGCACTCGCTTGGCAGATATTAGCTTGTTTAAGGCAGGGAAGATCAAAGGAAGTAAGTGGATGCCAACAGAAAAAAAAAAAAAAAAGGTCAAAGTTATTTATTAGTTCAGCATTCCCCTATCTTTATTTGTTCTCCTGCCATTTTCATTGTTTTGTGCAACAAGATGGAGATCTTCCTGAAACAGAGCAGTCAATAATTTAATGCAATGGTTCTTTTGCAATATAGGTTCTCCTATATGTTCAGAAACCCATTAGAGCATAGAATTGTTTAGGTTGGAAAAGACCTTTAAGATTGTCAAGTCCAACCATTAACCTAGCACTGTCAAGTCCACCACTAAACCATGTCCCTAAGCACCACGTCTACCCGTCTTTTTAATACCTCCAGGGATGGTGACTCAACCACTTCCCTGGGCAGCCTGTTCCGATGTTTGAGAACCCTTTCAGTGAAGAAATTTTTCCTAATATCCAATCTAAACCTCCCCTGCCACAACTTGAAGCCATTTTCTCTTGTCCTATCACTTGTTACTTGGGAGAAGAGACCGACCCCCACCTCACTACAACCTCCTCTCATGTAGTTGGAGAGAGGGATAAGGTCTCCCCTCAGCCTCCTTTTCTCCACACTAAACAACCCCAGTTCCCTCAGCTGCTCCTCAGAAGGCTTGTGCTCCAGGCCCTTCACCAGCTTTGTTGCTCTTCTCTGAAAATGCTCCAGAATCTCAACGTCTTTCTTATAGTGTGGGGCCCAAAACTGAACACAGTATTCCAGGTGGGGCCTCAACAGTGCCGAGTACAGCGAGACGATCGCTTCCCTGGTCCTGCTCACCACACTATTTCTGATAGAAGCCAGGATGCTGTTGGCCGCCTTGGCCACCTGGGCACACTGCCGGCTGATATTCAGCCGGCTGTTGACCAACACCCCGAGGTCCTTTTCTGCCAAGCAGCTTTCCAGCCACTCTTCCCCAAGCCCATAGCATTGCATGGGTCCTGTTCCTAAGCGGGTGTGAAAGATACAGTTCCACATACTTATTTAGCACAATGGTCCACAAGCCACAGAAGTTATTAGCTATTAATAATGAATTAGAAAAGCAGAAAGAATGAACAGCAATCATTGACATTAGACATGTCTAATATAAGAATATTGATATTTGATTTGAAACTATAGGAAAACCAGACTTAATATTAACTAGTTGCCATTTTTCCAAGTAAGCGAGTTTACAGCTGCAAAACCCTTAAAAGCTGCAAACACTGCTATTACAGACTTCTTACATCTGTGGTAAATTAATTTAGATTTTTTAAGTAATTTTTCTTGCCTGGAGAAATATCAAGAAATTTAAGTTTTGGTTGTGTAACTAACAGATAGGGTTATTCCTAATAATTCCTAAATGAGATCTTGCCATAATCATAACCTCAGTAATGCATCACTTGTGCAACATAATAGAGAGCAAGAGCAGATCTGTACTATACTAAGACAACTGATACATAGACTCCCAAGCCATCTTTACATGTCTCAGCTCTGGAATGTGAAGAAAGACTGCTGCTAGCATGGTGCCATCCTCTGGATGATTAACCCCTGTCTCACAGACAGCTTAATGCTAATATGGTTATATTGCTTTGTATACCAAGTTACTATCTCCGTACTGTGTAATATATGAACTAATCCAGGCAGTAATATTGCGCAATTCTTCCTACCACACTTCTTCAAATAGGATAGGTATGCTTCCCGCTTCTTGACAGGAAATAAAAATACTTGGCAGCGTAGACTCTCCACTCTATTGATTCTCCTCCCCTGAGTACAAATAGTCCTGGCATCATTAGAGCTATATGGACTGGTGACACATACAGCTCAGAACCAAAACGGTGACGTTGCGAATGGCAGCAGGAAGGCTGGAACCCCTACAGGGGGGTCAGCGTGCAGAGGCCGTTGTCAGCCACCCTCATCAGAGGTGGCTGGGCAACGAAGACGTGACAATGAAGATGCTGAAAGCATCTTCCTCGGGGAAGTACTGCCTTTAGTAAACTACAGATAGATGAAACTCTAGGCTGCTTCTATTTTAGTGAAAATATAACATACCTACAAACTTTCTGTGATTGTGCTATTAACTGTTGCAATATTCCCTGGGGTAAGTTTGGTGTGTGCCAAAGAGCACTACCCAAAACTATTCCTGAGCTTGTTTGACACATTAAAAAATTACAAGACCATTCTTATTATTTAGTTTGCATCTATCCACCACTTCACAGAAACTATTAGCACAGATGCAAGCTATTCCAGGACAATTTGTCCAGCTGCCTGGGAATAATTTGGGTGTATTTGATTTATGTTTATAGCTAAAGCCCCTGGCTTTTAAGTTTGATCCAAAAGACTGGTTTGCAACCTGCTTGTTAGGTGCCAAAGTTCAAGAGCAATGCAGATGGTTAAAGCCTGGGCATGCCTCACTCCCAGCAGGTTCAGCACGACCAGCATGCATAGTGAGTCGCTGGGCACTTCTGACCTGAAATGGTCAAGGAAGCATTTGCAAGGCACAAAGGAAACACATCCCCGTGTCAGTGTTCAGGGAATTCAGCTTCCTGAAAGCCAGCCTGGAAAGTCAATCTTTTGTGCTTGTCAGGGTTTTAAAAAGAATAGTTTTGCAGTGCAGCTCAAGTGATACAGCAGTGAACTGTTGACAAAAATGGTGGTACCCCTCCTCCCACCTTTGCCTTCCTACCTCTTTCCATGCTTCCAGTCTGGAGACTGACATCAGCAAAAATCTTTGGTTGTTTTCTGAAAGGTAAGTATCATGCTCCTGCTGCTCTTGGAGCCAGCTCAGGAGAAGCTGCAGGAGCACACGGCCAGAGCGAACAGGGAGACCACTTTGTTAAGCGCTCTCAAAGAGAACAAGTCAAAGCAGTAAGGATGCAGACTTGCCAAAGGGACATCGGTCCACCACACATTCACACTGGTCGTGATGAAACTGAATCAAATATGCCATGGATTATATATACCTATTACATGGCTTATTTATTTTCTATTATCTGTATTATACTATGTTGTCCTTAACAAATAATTTTGTTTTATCTAAAGATTTAATGTTTGCAAAAGAAAAAATGGTCCCTGATTAGGACCAAGAAGTATTTTGCTTTTCACCACTTTTAATGAGAATGTTCAGTTCATTTTTTTCCCCACACTTCTATGCAAAAAAACAAGCAGCAAGATAAATCACTTTAATATTCTTAAGAGGAACTTTTAATTATTTGTAGTTAGACAAAGAATAACATACATAATTACTACTAGAATTATTTGATTCAGTTCCAGTGACAGTCTTACTAGAAGAGAAATCAAAATATACTGTTATATATACAAGTGAAATAAAATATACTGTTAATTCCAATAATTAAAAGTTACGGGTTAAATGACAGAAAGATCAAAAATTGTTCATCCAGAATATTAAGGTTATTAAGATTTTTTTTTCTTCAGAGTTAAAGGTAGTTTCACATAGGATTTAAAAGGCTGTTGGAGATAAAATACTACGGCTGACAGATCAACACTTTGCTCTAATATAGCAGCAATTCCTGTATGCCTACACTTCTGTTTTTCAGAGAAAGATTAAATATGAGTAGATCAAATTACAAGAATATTATCATATCATTGAAACCCTACATCTGCTACTGAAGGAGAAAAATACTTGTCCTTGCTTTCCACCATCATATGGTCACTGCTCATTAACCAGAAGAGCTCTAAAGCTGAAGTATGAACTCCAGTCTGCAAAATCTGCACCACCCAGAAAGCTCACGCATAAAACCCATGACTACTCACTGAGGACAACTTCTATACTTTTACCAGCAATCCCTACAATATATTTTAGTATTCCACATAACAGAATGAGTATTACATAGCATTCTACCTAAACACACTAAGATGTACCCCAACAAAATCCCCACATTTCAGTCTTCAGATATGAAAAACTGCTAGAATGTCTTTTCTTATGTAGCCCGGGTCCTGACACATAGCGTACATCAATAAATCATTTGGAAACAGATGTAAAAGTTACAGTTTTTGTGCAAAATTTTATCCTACAATATTCACAGTTCTAGTTTGGATGAAAATTAGTTTGTATTCCTTTACAAATGTTTCAGTGAACCATTTTTGAGAGACTGATCCACTGAATGTCTGTGTGTGGTTCTGAAATGTATTTACTGAGATAAGGATTTTAGGGCAAGACCCTGGAATTTACTTGAACGGGTGTTTTTCTTGAGCTTATACCATAAATCAGTTTCATCAGTTTTAGAAATGAGACATGAGTTACATTCATTCATATTATGTAATTTGACTATGTTTAACAATATTACAGCAGTTTCAAGTCAAGTGTAGACGCTGTGTGCTCAGAGCCTGCAATGGTTCTCAGGTTGCATTTTGGGCGATACACAAAAATGGTTGCTTATCAGTCCACAATATATGTTGAACATTGATGACATGTAAAGATATCTCCAACTGCACTGTGTGGGATCCATACTCCAAAAATTTCCAACATATAATTTTACCAGTGGAAATTCTTGTTGCATGACTTCAGACACAGCTTATTTTCCCAGGCAGTTCAACCCACTCTTCCGCAGGTAGTATTCTTAACTTGCTGTTCATTGTTTGTGATCAAATAACATAAAACATACTTTTATATGAAAAATAAAAGCACCATTAAAAAATCTACATCTTCTCTGTGACAAAACAGAAACATATGCTGAATGCAGATGGCTACTTATTTTATCTGAGGTATCCAAACAGCATAAAACCACCCTTGATAAAACTGAATGAACTTTATCTAAAGTTAAGAAGTAACTGACAAATTTGCATCATGAGCATGACTGCATCCTCACTTAAAATCAATGAATAAATAATCCCTGTAAAATTAATAGGATTACCCATGAATAATTTTTCAACAATGCTATGTTAAAATCATATAGCCCTTATTACTAAAAGAAAAAAAATACACTGCTAGGTAGTATTACTTTACCCTGTTTCTACTTTGAAATGTTGATTCTGAGGAAACACAGGAACAAAGGTTGTTACAGAGCCTCAATGACTGCTTTAACAGTTGATTTGTGACAAGAATCTCTCCCTGATTGCTTACATTCTATGAATCTAAGCAAAAAAAAAAAAAAAAAAAAATACTGTAGCAGCAATGTCTGAACTCCAGCAAAGTTGAATGATTTTTATTTTTTCAAGTGCTTAGTTTTTTGCTTTGAAGGAATAAACTGTCATTCATTTTAATCTCCCATATATTGTCAGTAATAGCTAGGGATATGTTAGGACGCCTCTGTCCAAGAATATTTGACATCTTTCACTCTCATGGACCTAAGTTCTTGAAGGAAAACAGAATAATCTTACCATTTTAAACACATTCTACATAAACTTGTTCATTTTACAGAGCCGTGACAAAATTTATCCATTTGCACTTCATGCTCTCTTCCTTTAATAGGTGCAGTGAATTTAAAATCATATTTGGCACAAATAAAACAGGCTTTCTATCAAAAGGCATCATATTTCAAGAACAGATTTAGAAGCAAAAACTACCTGATCCTATAGGGGTTTTTTTTATTTATTTGTTTATTTCTAAATATGTTAAAAAACATCAACATGGAGTTGAGTGCTTAAAAAATTTATAGCTACAAACATTGTAATAAATAAAACAGCACTTTACAAAAATCTTGAAAATAGCCAAAGCCTTCTAACATACTATTTTTGTCAGCCTTCTAAAACCCCCCGAACATGCTTATCTTGCAATAGGGTTTGCAAGTCAATACATCCAGCCTACACAGGGCAGATACGAGGCCATGAGATCCAAGCGGTTGAGCTATTTACCTCATATAAGTTACTTAATAGCTTCATATCACAATCTTCCTTTTTCCTAAGCTCCATTAACACATCCTTCCTGATTGAAACTACAGCACAACCAACTCGAAATGTGAAGTATTGAAGGCTCATGTTGCGTAAAAACATAACTTGGACAGAAGCAATCAGAAGGGAACAGTGTGAACAATCCCAGTGTGAAACTTCAGGCACTATAATCTCATCTCAAAGAGACGGAAGCACATGTAACATCACAGAAACCAGCCTCCAGAAGAAGAGGTTACTGCCTTCAAGGCAGAAATGGAATGAACATTGATTTTGATCAAAACTGAGGTCTGACCACATCCCTGAAGCTGGAGGCTTGCAAACACTACCAAAGTTACCACCTCTTCAAACAAGCAGAAAGATGCATATCTGCAGCTAAGCAGATAGTAATGCTTGTCACTGCATCATCTCATTTGCTTTCCAGAATCTTTGAATTCCACATGAATTCCTTTTTTCATTCTAGATCTTGCTCCATTTACAGCCTGTCACGAGGTAATTACATAATATGTCAACAGAAAAATTAATTAATTTAATGACCCATATTTTAATGGAAACCACAAGAAGTCCGCATTTTTAGATGTAAACAGAGAGTCACAGAATATCACAAAACAACTTTTATATTTGTAACATATCAAGAACACTTTGAAAATGCTAAAATGTTGTTCAATAGTCTTAAATTTCCATATCTAAATGTTTATAAACTCTGACTTTTCTTAAAAATTCTGGATCAGCTTATAACACGAAAGATAGACTTCTGAATCTATGAATTTTGGGGCTTTGTTACATCAGTGTCTTCTACTGATGAGAAGTCTGAAGAAAAAAGTGAGCAGAACCAGCCTGCATGAGTGGCTTCATCCACATTGCTTAGAGGATAGTTAAGCCAATCTGCATTACCTTTGTTTTACTGACTTCCAAATATTCCTGCAAAAACTTAAAAATTGTATCCTTCCCTCGGTATAATACCAGGCCAAGTTAGTAGTCCTTGCTTTTGGGACTACAGAAGTTCCTTCAGACCTGTGAAAAAACGCCTTACAATCCATATAGTTAACAATCTGCTATATATAACACTTAACAACAGTCCTTTTGAGTGCAATTCAGTAGCCTAAACATAGCTGTTTCACGTCATTTCGGTCTCTCTAGGATGCCCAAGACACTGCATGAGGCTGGCATATATAATCAAGTAGTTAGAGGAGACCTACGATCTCTGGAGCAGCTATGTGTGGGCAACTGGCAGTTACGTCTCATGGGCCACTCTGCTTCTGTTGATAGACATATATATATACACACATGTATAGTATGTGTGTATATATGTCTACATATAGTATATGGATGTGTATGTATATGTATATCAGTAGTAGCACAATGGCTCATATTTATACATACGTGTGTATAACTGAGAGGTCTGTTTTGGGGGAAAAAGCTATAAACTTTCTAGTTGTGTGTGCCCTTTTTATACTTAAACAGCAAAAGATGAGTCAGAATAATTTGCCAGTATAGCTTACCCATAAACAGAGGCAAAAGTGTTATTTATTATAGAAGCTCTCTCACCTTAAGAATCTCTGTACCAGCATGATAAAAGGCTTTCCCTTATCTTTTGTTGCATGTATCTTTCATGTTTGTACTTTCAGGTGAACTGTGGCCTACCTGCCAGAGGCAATGGAGATAGTGTTTCCAGTTGCTAAGGTCTTTCTTCCAGTATGTGCTGTATTACCACTTCCTATAAGGAACTCCAACTAAATTTAACATACATTCTTTGTACTAATTCCTACTCCATCTCAATTAAAGACAGCTTTTCAAAACATGAATTGATCATAGTACCTATCCATCTTTACAAAAAAAAAAAAAAGATACTAACACTTAAGTATTCTCAAAAATGCTTTTGTTCTGAAATAGATATAGCCATTATTAGCTTTCCAAATGGAATCTGTTTTCTTCTTGTATTATCAACACATTTTACTTTTAAAATAGCAAATTTTGATAATTTTCAAATTGAAATTTGGTATACAGTTCTCTTCTGTGGTTTTTCCATTTCATGAATCAAAGGCAGAATAAAAGCATTAATTTTCCTTTTCCAGGTTGCTGTCTATGTTTTGCATTAAATTATTCACATTGATTCATATTTCCTTTGGGGACTTATTGATCATCTACAACTGACTGAAAGATATGCAATTCAAACTAAACTACAAGATATTTTAATCACTCTACTAGTCCAAAATGAACACAAATGTAGTGTTAGAGACACAAAGGAGGCTCAGATCTACTAACCTTACATGGTTTGAGTTCACTATATGAAACAATGTGATTATCAGATATGCAAAGGTAACACACTGACGAGTTGAAAACTGATGCCTAAATTTGAAACCTTTACTCAGTTATGTTGTCTAAATCGGTCTGCAGAACTAATTGCAAGAGCACAACTAGCTAGAAACAGAATGGACTGAGGTGACTGGAAGTAGACTGGAGGAGACGCAAAATATGTAAGAACAGTCACATCGGTTCAGACCCAGGATCCCTATAGTTCTGTAATTCCATCTTCAGCAATAGTTGCTACAAATGGATGCTCAGTGAAGAGAAAGAATAGGACAAGTATATGTGATATTTCTCCTATACATTCTCCCAGTTTTTATCAACTGTTTTTAACAACTGTATTCCACATCGTTTTCATTCTCCCTTCAACCTTTACCAACTGTTTGCATACAAAAATACCCATCAAACCAACTCTGAAGACCCCTGGAGGAACTTGAAGTCGTTAAACATCTCCCTGCTTTATCTGAAAGTCCTGCAGATGGTTGCTTTTCTCCTTTGGCGCAGCACTGAAGCTGTCCTCCCTTAGCAGCTGGCTGCCTAGTTTCATGACTAAGACAGACCGGGATATGAAAAAGAGACAGAGACAGCATTAAAATTCTCTGTGGACAATTTGGAAGAGGCACTCTGAGTATGTCTAACACATAGAAAAACACCAAAAGAAAGCTTAAGAAAAGTTAGTTGCTTATTTTATTCTGGTTTTAAGTGATGAAAGTATGAGTAGAAGCAAGACTGTAGCCTTGTGGTTAGAAATTTCACTGGGGAAAAGCGAAATTTGCATTTGGTCCTGTTCCCAGTACTATTTGTGCTTTATTCAAAGTCTGCTTTCACATAAAACTCACCAAGTAAGTCTTAGATGAGCACTGTAATACACAACCTCAAAAAGACAGGAAGACATGATTTGTCTTGGAGTCTATTTGAACTCAAACAGCTTCATGCAAAGTGTACATGCTATGGAGAACCCACAGCACCAAGAGAGAAAAGCAGGTTCAGAAACCTACTGGGGACGGGGTATGTAGCCACCCCTTGCCAGCATTAAGGCAAAGTTTCTGCCTGTGAAAGAGAGAGAGTCTGGAAAAATGCTTATTAGATCACTAGATCAAAATCATTAGGTAGAAAACAAGATTTATACTTCTGATAACCCTCTTTGGACCCATCCTTCCTTGAATCTATGAGGTCAAAGAAACAGTTTCCACATTCTCATTATGGTCCTAGATGAGAATGATACTAACACATGCACATGCAACTCTTCCATTCAAAACATAGGAAGGCAATTACAAGATGTTCTCATATTTTCTGGGCAGAGGGGTTAAGGTATTACAGTCACATGAATTATGGTGTTCCAACTGAAAAACAGAAACTATTTTTCACCAGAATATTTCTCCTCACTAATGACTAGCTTCCTGACAAATACTCAGCTAATGGTTATTTCTATGCCTAAACTACCAGGATAACTTTAATATTTTGGTGAGTGATAAAATCAAAGGAATTCTCAAGTGAATCTGCCACATCACTCAGAGCTTAGCTTAGTTTTATATTTGTACATGTAATTGCAGACCTCGGTTGGTATATCATTAAGAGCAGTGCTCCAGTGCTATAATACCATGAAAAACAATGGTTAGGTTGCCGCTAGTTTGTTTACTTATTGTCACTAAACTATGCTGCAGTAATTCATAAAAAAACGTTCATCCATGACCCTTTTGTGTCTGACACATCCAAAAATTTTCCCTTCCCTATGTCCCAATCTCATTTACATCCTGTAAGTGCCTAATAACCCACCCGATCTCACAGTACAATTTATATGCTAGCACTAAACAGTGTTCTCAGAGCTGTTTATAAACGTTAAATGTCAGGAATATTTTTCCTTTTACAACACAGGAAAGTTGCAGGGTTTGTCCAACACATACCAATTTAGTAATAAAACAGGCTGAAACTCAGAAAAGAGATAATGGTTTACGGTTTCTCGATGTAACTATGTGTGTTTCCTCATTGAATATCATCCATCAATAAAGTGTATGACTCAAAGGCCACTGCTACCTACAATGTAATTTTGCAGGATCTGAACTTCTGACAAAACTAAGAACTCTGGAGCTGAAACAAGGCAAATTTTGAAAACCAAAACCTATTCAACTGACATTCCTGCCAGCCAACTGTGCAATCATATCTTTGCTGCTCAAAGGTGGTAAGTATCAATGGAAATGCTTCCTGTTAAACAGAGATGAAAGCATAAGAGATGATACCACTGTACTATAATCCAGTCGTCTGTCTCAGCATTTCACTGGAGGATCTGCAGCTGAACCATAGGAAACTGCACTGAGAAGTGGTGGGATTAGTGAAAATAGTCTGAGAGCCACTCTAAGTGGTTTAATAAATAAATAAAAAATATTTTCCCCTAAGACTTATTTTCCAATTGTACAATTTTCTTCTTGTGGCTACTTAGCAACAGCAGTCATTTTCCATACAGGAATCCTTCTGGTACATTGAAAGAGCCCCAGGCAAACTACCATATACAATATTCATTATTCTGAATGCACAAGTGGAAAAAAGAAGAAAAGAAAAAAAAGTACTGAGTTCAAAATAACACTTGATTGTTTGACAATTGTTATAAAATATATTTTGCCTATATTCCAGACACAATTTTAAATTATTAATCATAATTGGCTTTTCTCAACATAAAAAAAGATATTCTAAAAATCTGCAAATCACTGACATCAGTCCATTGCCACAGCATTCAGCCTTATTGGGAGCCACTCTGCAGTCCGATAGCTCTGCAACTTTTTCAGATAACATTTTCTACAATCCTAGTTGGAATAAGTGATTCAACATCAAAAACGTTGGACCCTTGCCTTTCCTAGTGTGTCTAAGGATACCAGCAGCAATATTACTTTGGGGAACAAAAATGGGATGTTCAGAAAATTTAATGTAGTCAGAACCATACCACTTTGTCGTCAAAATACACCTATTGCAAGATCAAATCTATTTCCAGTTCATTATAATCTACTAGCATTGTGGCTACTCAAAGATGCTAATTAAAATCTGGCTGTACTGTTTAAACTCCATCTGTTCTCTCTTCCTCTCTTACCCTGTTGGGACATTGGTTGGAATATTCATACCCACAAGGGTAAACCATGTGCCGTGAAGATGGGTATCTGATTAATACAAGAAGGGGTGCAGAAAAAAAGAAAGATGTATTGCTACTGCGTAATGATTACGAACACAGTTCAGCAATATCTTTAAGCATATGCCTAAGCTTCTGTGAAAATTCTTTAAAGCTGTTATCAAGGTTTGAAACTTTGATAAAACAGAGATCCTCCACTCCTTCACACTTTTCAGGTTTCAACTAATTTTTGTCTGTTTTTCAACTTTTCAACATCCTTCTAAAATCATAGACAAATGAAACAGTATTTTCTGCGCTGGTATACTTGGAGCACTCTTCTCCGTCCTTCATGCTGTTTCCCTGTTTCAACACCCAAGGATTACATTAGCTCTTTTTGTCACAATATTGCACAGGCAGATCATGGTTGCTTGGTTCCCTCAATACTCCTTCCAGAACCATTGTTTCCTGAGACACAAAATAAGATTATAATAAATGTGCAAATACAACACTTGCTTGGCTCACTCTATGATTCACGCTCAAGGTCCTGCTTCCCTGACTGGCTGCAGCACCGTACTTCTAAGCTCCTTCTTGGGATCGCTGCTGGAGTGATCCAACCAGCTCAGGGCAAGGACTGCGAATTCAGCTGCGTTTCCCAGGAAACACAAGCACAGCTGGGAGCCCCATTTGTTCTAGGGTTCCCTTTAGATAGACAGTATGTATACATACTCAGTTTATTTTTCCCCTTCCAGAGCAGCTCTATTCCCCCAAACCCAGAAGGACTTGCATCTTCTTCACCTGCAACCAGGCACAAAAATGCATGTCTTGTCACTCAGGTACACTGGTACAATGCTCTCATTACTCAGGACATCAAATATATTAAGAATCGTGCCTCAGTGCCACATGGGTATCATGAATTCCAGCACTATATAGTATGGATGCAATCAGCTACTCTAGAGAGAGCTAACTTTGAGTTAGTTCACCGGTGTGGTCCACAAAGACAATATGAGAACAATCTAAGGGCTTACGTGCTTTAGAACAGATGGATCATTGTACAGTCCAGTACAAATAAACAAATTTACATGGAGGAATACTGCTGCTACTCCAAAACATCTAGATGAATGAAAAGTTTCTTGCATGCTAACTAAAGCTTATCGAAAAAGGGATTAAAACAACATTTGCAATCAGATTGAACAAACTTCTCTACAAATATGTTTGCCTCTATTTGATTATGAGTCACTATAGACAAATTGATTATCATACTCCTTTCCTGGCTTAGCTCACTAAATTTCTGAAGGGTTTGCAGGTTTTTACTTTGAAGACAATTCTAAAGTATTATTGTCACAATGATACCTCAATGACTAGGAGATAATGAATTGAAACATGCAAAAAATTGCCCAGAACTAATGCTTTCAGCAAAGTAGCATATCACTGCTACAATGACCCTCCAATCAGCATTTATGACAGAGCATTATAACTAGTAGTAAAAGTCAACGTTGACATTGGAAAGCGTATGTGAAACAGCACATTGCTTTAAGCAGTTCATTCTGATCCCTTTGAAGACAGTAGTAGTTTGGCTTCAAACTTAAGCTAGAACTTTTTAAGACCTTAAAAATGAAAACTAGGAAACAACTCTGGAACTAGCGATCTTGGTTATAAAAGTAGTCCATTTGAAATAGAAAAAGAAAATTCTCTAGAAAAACTGCAAAAGAGAGGAATTTGTACAACAGCAGATAAAACTGGCACTCACTGAAAATACATCATAATCACTACCATTTGAAATACAAATTCTGAGGGAAAAAAACCAAAACAAACAAACCCCTCAGACACATTTAATTATCCACTTGGAATAACTGTGGAACAGTTGTTCTAGGATAAAATCCCATGGTATTTAAGTCAAATCAGAATAAGGTAATTTTATTAGGGTGAGGAGGAATTAAGTGGGGAAGATCACCCAAGCTATAATGAAATGACCAAAGATGACAACAACTATTTCAGTTAGATTTCCTAGTGTAGACAAATTTGCAGAAAATACAACATAGTAGAATGTTCTCTGGGTGATCCACTGTAGGAAAGCAATGAAGCAGAAAGTGGTACGCCCTGGCGCAGTAGGGTTATAAATTTAAAAAAAAAAAAAAGCGCAATAAGCTGAGCTATTTCGCATAGGAAAATGGGCAGCTGTCCAAATTAGGACTAGGTAGACGTAAATTACCTGTGCTTACCTTTGATTTCACCACTGGAAAAGCTGTCTTGGAGTATTTAGTTTTAGGATATTCTTTTCACAATGTATTGCAGGAAATCTGAATGTCCTAAAGATGTATTTGAAAATCAATATAAGGACTGAAAATGTTATAACATTTGAGAAATCATTTCAGGACTTAGCTATCAAACTCTAATTGCTATGGCTGTGCTAGTTGTATATTCTGACAATGAATGTTAACCTTCATTTGGACAGGGCAGGGAGGGACTAAGTGATAGATAACTACTTATTAACCACAAGTCTGGTTTGTAAAAGGAACCTCCTACATGCAGAATAAATACATTTCAACCTCTAAGAATATTGGTCTGAAGCGACAGCAGATTTGAAGTAAAAAAAAAAAACAACTTAGTGAATACTTTACAGAATGTACCTTTTTCCAGTGCTTCCAAAAGAGAAAGCAAACATTAACATGCATAAAGACATAGACTTCATAGAGGATGGTAGTCAGCCAACGTATCTGGATATGTGCCAAGAATCTGAGATGAAATAAAGAATGAAGACTAAGAATTTGCACAGATTCAGAGCTGTTGAGTGAGGAATGAAATCAGAAAGCTTTATGTTTTCTGCATTAGATGACCGTTGGTCTGAAATTGACTGAAGCATATGCTTTTTTCTCACTTGGCACTCTCAGTGGATTTTGGCAGATACTTCTGCTCAGTGTTCAATTAACATCATGTATAATATCACTTGGAAGAGTGATTTTTATCAGTGAACACCATTTTGAAACTGCCTCTTCAATGGAAATAAGCATCTGAATTCTGGAGCACAGTAGTAATAACAGTTGTTAGCAGAAATGTCAACCTTATGGGTTAGAGGAAAATGGGGTAGCCATCCATGGCTCTTAAGACAAAGATAGTCGGCCTCTGACAAATAAGGTCTCTCAGGTAGAAATTGCCATGGGAGACCTTGGACCTTCCCTCCTCTGAAATAAGATGGCACCTTCATTCTCACAGTTCACAGAGTACGGTTCATTAAGGCAGAGAAAATAAATAAATAAATAACATGTACTCCGCTCACAGATGGCTGCATATAGCACACTTTCCAGAACAATGCCATTATTCTTATTTGCAAAGCTCTAGCATTTCAGATTGTTTTAAGAACAGTATTAAGAAGCTTACACAGAGAGAGGTCTAGTCTGGCAGCAGAACTTGTTTCTCTTGCAACCGTGTTTTGGGCAGCAGAGTGTACTGATATCTTTTCCTCCGTTTCAAAATCAGGCAGTTCTGCCATGTTCTACCTTTCTTGACTACCAGTCACTAAAACTTGGCATCCAGCTGTTCATTACCCTATTTGCGTTCCAGACCACCCCTTATCCCCACTGCTAGTAATATGTTGGAAAAGAAAGATACCACCACTAACTCAGGAAGCCTCTGAGCAGCAAACTGCTGGATACTGGAGGAGTATTCTTGCAGAAATACTATCATAAACTGATTCTGTTCTTACATCCTTAAACATGCATCCACTTTTACCACTGCTGGAGACAAAACCTTGTGCTACATAAACATTTGATCTGACCCAGTGTCGCCATTCCTTTGTTCTTGGAGTTCATTCGAATCAAACTGTTTGCTTAGCCTAATACACTACTTAACTTCTGTTCCAGAAAAGAAATCAAATGTCTTTGATCTCATGGATTATAGGACAGCAAGGTATAAGCAGACTGCATTTTACATATGCGAGAAAAGTAGCTTAGAAATGTTCTACATTCATTGATGAAAACACATGGGAGAAGAGCATTTTTAAAAAGCCAAGTATATGGGCAGGAGTTATCAGCTTAGAAATACTGGACATTCTTTGATGGAAACACATAGCAGAATACCATTTTTTAAAAGCCAAGTATATGGGCAAGAATTAGCAAGTTTATATGATACATTTTTAACTAGTTTATCAAAATCAGAGAAATCTCAAACTAGAGGAAAACATGCTATAAAGTCTCTGTATTATCCACAGAACTCAGTCTTGCAGCTATACCCTTGTAACCATTGTTCTCCTTGGCGCCCAGGAATAGTCTTCCCTCTAGCTTCTTATTTTGTAGAAACTAGACCCTTTTGCTCAAGGTCCTGAGCCATTTCCTAGAGAGAATCTTCTCTAAAGCAGGTGTAAAGAAATTCTTCTGGAAGCCTTTTAAAGGTAGCTGCAAACTACTTCAAAGTGATTATTACCAAAGTTTTGCAAAATTTGCATGTAATCATAAAGGGCAGAAACAATGCCACAGAAGCAAGAGTATCGCTCAATACAGACTCGACTTCTGAGCACCCAGCTAAACCCAGTCTTGATTACAGTAACTCATTTCCACAGCTACAGGTGATAGGCAGCCCAAAGTGACCCACGGTCATAATGACATTCTCACATTCAAGAGGACAGAAGACATAACTGCTTCGTGTTTGCAAATAGTGCTGAACACTATGATTAAAATTAAACAAGGGCAAGTGCTAAG
The DNA here is from genome assembly GCA_008921705.1 of Burhinus oedicnemus. Taxonomy (NCBI): domain Eukaryota; kingdom Metazoa; phylum Chordata; class Aves; order Charadriiformes; family Burhinidae; genus Burhinus; species Burhinus oedicnemus. Next base: position 1,207,113 of record VFFE01007510.1, read on the forward strand.
TTCCCAACTTAGTGAAATCAGGGGCGTAACAATACACAGCTATATGAGCCCTTGAGCACAGAAAAGCAAAAGGACAACCCATCATAAGAGTTCCCTTTATACAGCCAACAGGACAGACGCCGATCCAAACTGGAGTCTCCTCAGCTGTGAACATACCACAGGACAGGAGCACAAACACCTCACAACTAAAAGGGCTGATCTAGCCCATAAAAGCTCCTGCAAAATCCACACCTGCTTGTCCTTTTGGACTTACCTAAATAGGCTTTTATGTTATATTCACTACCATGGTGTCTGGACATCTTTTAAAATGTCTGTGCTGGCCCAAGCCATATTTTACTTCTCTCTCACCTAGTCTCTGTCCTAAATTCGTCTTCCTGTCTCTGATAACTCTGTCTTTCACATTACTGTTTTCCCAAGCTTTCAGCAGTATGTTCCTCACCCACAATAAAAAAAGGGGGGAAGGGAGCAAAGGATAAGAGCTAGTAGAAGAGTTACATCGTCTCCCTGGAAAACAGGAAGTAACTGCATCACTTAAATGAAAGCAAAGAAGAGGGATTGGATTGACAAAAACGATAGACCACAGATACCCCTCCAGGGGGATAACTCCTCAGGACACCCAGCAGCACACAGCAAACTTTCCATTATCCCACAGGTTCTCACAAAGTGAATCCACATGGATTCCTCCCCATTACTCAGGGAGTCCTACAGATTACCCTAAAACCAGGAACGCACACGTGTTATTGGCATTGCTTTACAACCATGAGTAAGACACAGTGGTGGAAATGGAGCTAAAAATATATCCGTCTTTCCATCTACCAATGCAGAATATCTAGTTGTATAACTGGCTGGAATGCAGAAAGAAGCTTGAACAAATTATTTTCACATGTGATATCTAAGAGTCATGAAAACAGTGACTGAGTATCAGGAGGTATTGAAGCATTAAGATGAACAGACTGTAGGCAGTACTGAAGAAAATGGCACTTCTACCCTCTTTCCTTGTTCTCATTTTCTACTGAGACTGCGCAGCATCTGGACAGACCTTGGTTATTTGCACATTATTAACAGCACAGCCTAATTGGGGCTGCTAACACAGCAGTTATCAGAGGCTTATGGGATAAGACCTCTTGAATACCGGAGTACTGTGTCCAGTTCTGGGCTCCCCAGTTCAAGAAGGACAGGGAACTGCTGGAGAGGGTACAGCAGAGGGCTGTGAAGATGACCAGGGGACTGGAACATCTTTCTTATGAGGAAAGGCTGAGGCACTTGGGTCTTTTTAGTCTGGAGAAGACTGAGAGGGGATCTCATCAATGCTTACAAATACTTAAAGGGAGGGTGCCAGGAGGACGGCACCAGTCTTTTTGCTGTGGTGCCCAGTGATAGGACAAGAGGTAATGGGCACAAATTTGAACATAGGAAGTTCCATCTGAACATGAGGTGGAACTTCTTTCCTTTGAGGGTGGCAGAGCACTGGAACAGGCTGCCCAGCCAGATGGTGGAGTCTCCGACTCTGGAGACATTCAAAACCCGCCTGGATGCCATCCTGTGCAACCTGCTCTAGGTGACCCTGCTCTGGCAGGGGGGTTGGACTAGATGATCTCCAGAGGTCCCTTCCAACCCCTGTGACTATGGAATCATGTGATTCTGTCCTATTGCTAGATACCATGGAGAAGAGATCAGCACCTCCCACTCCACTTCCCCTCCCAAGGAAGCTGTACAGAGCCACGAGGTCACCCCTCAGCCTCCTTTTCTCCAAACTAGACAAGATCAAAGTCCTTAGCTGCTCCTCATAGGACATTCCTTCCAGCCCTTTCACCAGCTTTGTTGCCCTCCTCTGGACACATTCAAGGACCTTCACATCCCTCTTAAATTGTGGGGCCCAGAACTGCACACAGCACTAGAGTTGAGGCCACACCAAGGCTGAAGACAGCAGGATAATCACCTCTTTTGACCGGCTGGTTATGCTGTGTTTGATGCACCCCAGGATGAGGTTTGCTCTCTTGGCTGCCAGGGCACACTGCTCACTCACATTGAGCCTGCTGGCAACCAGCACCCCCAGATCTCATTCTGCAGGGCCACTCTTCTCCAAATTTATACTTATGCCTGGCATTACTCCACCCTGGGTGCAGAATCTGGCATTTCGACTTGTTAAATTTCATCCCATTAATCATAGCCCAATGCTCCATTCTATCTAGATCCCTCTGCAAGGCCTCCTGTCCCTCAAGAGAGTAAACCGCATCTCCCAGTTTGGTATCATCGCAAACTTGCTAATGGTGCATTCAATTCTCACATCCAGATTGTTGATAAATATATTGAATAGAACTGGCCCTAGAGTTGAACCCTAAGGAACACTGCTGGTGACTGGTCACCAGGCAGATGTAGCCCCATCAACTTCAACACTTTGAGCTCTGCCCTTCAGCCAATTCTTCACCCAGTGCACCATGAACCTGCTCATCCCACAGTTGGACAACTTGTCTAGAAGGATGCTGTGAGGGACAGTATCAAAAGCTTTACTAAAATCCAGAAAAACTACATCCACCAGGCAGGTGACAAATTCCATGTCCATACACTCATTCTTTTCAGCTATCCTGCCTGTGTCATAAATCAGTATTGAAAACACAGGCAAAGAAGGTTCTTTAATCATATCTAAACTATTTCCAGCAACATCTTCACCTTCATAATCTTAACCTAAGAAACTATGTCTGATTTACAGAGGAGGGGAGAACTTAAATCTGCCACTTCTGCCACAAGGTTAGATATGAATATTTAAAGTGTTTTATAATGCTAAGTCCTGAGAAAAATAAGGTCTCAAAAGTCTCTAAATTCTACTAATCTAATTTTTATCCCATTCATGATTTCTAAAATAGAAATAATATTGCGCTTTTGGCCTCAGTGATTTTGAAATGGCGTCTTATACTAAATCACCAAAAGATTTATAAGGAAATTAATAAACTTAATATAAGTCTCCATAATATTTTCATATCAATGTTTAAAATAAGGACTTTACCATACATTACACAATGATGACAAAACATGGAATAGTAGTTCATCAGTTATGCATCTTGTATTTTGTGCCTGAAGAAATTTTAAGAGAAATATTATGCAATCATGTATTTATGATTGTTATATACTATGCATACACAATAAAGCTGAATTAAGAATGAAATAGCAGTTCTTACAAAGTTTACAATCTTCATATTTCTCCTATGATGTTCAGTATTTATCTGGTGAACACATGACTGAAAAAGTAATTAAAAGCATCTTTCTCATTAGCAGTGAGGCATCAAGTATAAGTGCCCCTGCATACTTTGCTTTTGATTTTGATACAGTTTCACAGCTGAGGGAATACTTTAATGTAAATGGAGAAAACACATTGTTTCCCAGGCAACATGCTGGAATGTGTGCCAACAGACATTGTCTGATAAACTAAGGAGTGCTGTGATATCTGCCATTAAATATCAAATTGGGTGACAAAGTCTTTCCTTATTCTCATACAAAACAGCATTCCAAAAATAAATGGAAAGAGGAAAGAGGAAGGCAAGCAACATTTATAGAGTAACCACAACAAACACACTATTCTTTAAAAAAGGTCTTCAAAACTTCCTCTTGACTTGGATTTGAAAAAAAACTAGTCATCAAGAATTTATTTCAAACTATTTTGTCTAATTTCCCTCTTCTCTTCCTGAGTCTAACCAGGAGAAAAAAAAAAAGCCTCCAAAACACTACAGTGATGCAGTTCAGTTCTCCACAAAATTATTGCATTTATATACTGTTCAGATGTGTACAGAAACCAGTAAGAGAAGCTTTTAGATAATCTGGTGGTGACTTAAAGTTGACCCTTTAAAAAAAAATCATTTTGGATATAATAACAATAATATACTTTGTCTAACAGAGGATCTTTAAGAGTTTGCATTCAGACCAAAGTTAAATTGTGGCGCTGAATGTAGCTAATACTGATTGCCTTCAGGGAAAAAGGACACCCACAATCATCACAGGTCAGAGTTTGCACGCTAGAAACGCCTTTTATGCCAATATGACCAGCAAAATCAGACACAAATTATTTCTATACAGATAAACAGAGAAAATTTCCCTAATCTTAGGTAATGGCTTCACGTCAAAACCCTTCCGTAACATTTTCTCCAGTTGTGGCTACAGTCATCAGCCTAGGCCTCTACTCATACAAGTATTGCACCTTTGTTTTTTCTTTGAAAAGGTTAAAAAAGAAACAAGGAGACGAAAGGCAAACCCCTATGTTAAGAAAATTTGTGCGTTAAGCTTACAAATCCAGTGTGTGACACTGACCATATCCTTCTTGCTGCCTGTTTTAAACCTTCAGTGTCACAGCCAGCACCTTCCAATGCACCGAGAGGTCCACTCTCTTCAACGGGACTTTACGTTGCCCATCTGACCCAGAGTACAAGGTGGGATTTAGACAATGTGTCCCCTTTTCCTCATGCTTATTTTCTGATTTACAGGTTTCTTGACCTTATATTTTCTGGTAGCTTCTTCCTAAACCTAAGCCACTCCTTCAGTGGGACCAGAACCATTTGCGGGTTGCATGGTTTTCTGATTCAAGATTAAAATGAACATATACACACACTCCAGACACTTTATCTCCGTTTTTTTAGATCCATTCCCTGATCTGAATTACAGTACAGTTCAATAGACAGTGGAGCCTGCACTGCTGGAGGGGTGACATAGTAACTGTGAGAATCCCCAGCAGGAGGGCAGGAATATCTCAAGTCAGGATTGCTATCAAACTCTTCATAATGTGAAACCACTGCTGTCATGGTTTGGGCTGGGCTGGCCACTACTGCCTTACTTATTTCTGTGCAATGTCAACATTCATGTACTGGGTCCGTAGCCTTTTTGGTTGTAGTCCATTCATTTTTAAACAGGTAAATTAATTTTAGTACCTGAAAGAATATTCTTACTAGCAACTAATTTTATTATTATTATTGCTTTTTAAATATAAAGTCAACTCCAAACCTTTCCACACCTGAAATGATTTTCAAACACATGTGAAAGATATGCAAGTCTGTCAAGATCCTCTGGAAACAAACAAAAGCACTGGAAAAACCTCTATGTAAATACACCCATACACACATAAGTGTATACACACAAAGCTAGCAGGCGTTATTCATATCTGCAGTACATGCTCATGTGCTGCCTTTAAAGACAGGAATGATATATACATTTAATCCTGTACTGATGGCAGTGGGAAATAAAGACATCTTAATAGCCACCTTTTCAAATTCGATATGTTGCTTTCCAATAGTCAGTAGCATAATGTAGCGTATTAGAACAGGCAATCAGAAATTATGATAAAAAGGTAATTAAAACCTAGAGTCCAGGATTTAGTTTGTGCAGTCACAAATAACAACTTCTGGGAAAACACTGCAGTGTTGAAAAAAACTTGGTCCAGGGCTTACTACCCACAAACCATCTGTTTGATCAATTATTAGTTCATCAGAGACTCTAACACCAAAACAAAACCAGATATGATATGCTCTGTGTGAATTTACTGATGGCTTCTTTGCAATCGGGCTATATGAACATCCATGTACACTATATTATCACTTTGAGAAACTGAGTAGACTTGTACGCTTCCTTGCTGCTTACACGCATCTGAATGATTAGAGCAGGAGAAAAGGAGTAACAAGTATTTGATGAAGTAAACTGTTTTTGAGAGTATGTAATTCAAATAATCTAGTCTTGCCTAATATTTAAATGTAATAAAACTTATTTTCAAATAGTAAAGATCTGATTAAGGAAATTATTTTTTCAAAATTTCCCCACCATGAAAACAATGTAAAAATACACGCATATATTTTATTTACACATATTTATATATGTGGGTTGTATCTGGGAAATAAAATATTTCTCTCCCATTTCATTCCATGCCACAAGTTCTCTCTTCTTAACAAATGAAATCATTTTATCAGTATAAGGCTCATAATTTCCCAGGACTGAACCCCATTTATCCATGCCCTCATTCAGATAAGCTGCATATATATACATACAAATTGTACTAGAAATCCAAGGACCTGCCTGAAGCCAAATCAGGACATGCACACATACACAACCCTTCTGCCACTGAAATGATTTCTTTGAGAAAAGAAACACTCAATACAGAACAGCAAGAAAATAAAAAAATACAACAGGTTTCATGAGCCCTCTATATTGACTACTGAACCTACATAGATTATAATGCATATACTTATAGCACCCCCTGGCCTCCAGAATTAAGGGAGTTGATGCAAAAATTGAGACTACAGTTCTTACAGATAATTCCTTGGGAGTAAAATGAGAGAACAGTGAATTTTCACTGTGTGACTCTTGTCTCTATAGAGGGACTCCTCAAAGTGATTTCTCTGGAGATTGCATTCCATAATACACAATTGTACAAAATATAAGGGGGAAGGTTTTCTTCATCCAGTCCAGAGGCAGAGATCCTACTATACACAGCTGACTATTTTCCCACTTCTTAATTCCAGGTAACATTGCAATAACAACTACGAAAAACAGAAATTAAGAATCTGTAGATCTCCCTGATACACAGTATTAAATGTTCAGGATAATAGAAGGAACATTGGGAGTGAAAATCTAGATGCTTTGTCAAGTAGATTCTGTTTCTGATTCAATCACAATGAGACTACAGAAAGCACTGCTATTTTTCCATTAGTAAAAGATGTTGCTAAGGGTACCCAGACAAACGAACAGGCAAGAGAAGAGAGGAAGGGGGAAATAAAAAGCAAGCAAGGATGGCTGGAAATAAAAAAATTCACAAGGTGCATAGAGAGTGCTTTCATCTGTGTAGGAGTTTGATACAGAAGCTGTTTTCCAAACAACTAGAAATCTTTTAAAAAGTAGGCAGCCTCCTAAAGATAAAAATAAACTGAAAACTTAAGGTTAAAACATTCAAGGATGTGTACGTGAATACACGTGTGAACTGCGGGCAGTAATACTCAGACAACAAGATTTCACATTACTATAGCACTACCAGCATGAAGATTTCAAGACATCTGGCAATATTCATTAAAGGCATATCACAGCCATGTAGTGCTACCCCTGCCTAAGTAAGAAATAGCAATGGAGAAGGCTCCCAGGAGTCACACAAGAAATTATCCACAGAGAGAATTAGAGTGAGGGGACAATGGGCCAGGAGTAGTAAAGAACAAGACCTGGCCACAACCTGTGCATGTCAAATGGACCCAGGAAAATTCACTTCCAAGTCCTGTACTCCAGGCATTGACCTTCTTCCCATACACAACCCACTTTCATGAACCATAATCTAGCACAATGACTCGTGTATCTGAATGGATTTTCTAAAAGATAATCTCTGCCTTGAAAATTAGAGAATTGCATCTTTTCCAAAGGCTAATAGGAATATTTGCACCTTTTTCCCACACTTTTGACCTTCCTATATTTTCACGTGTTATCTCAAGGATATTTATATTATAAAAGTATTATTCATATACAGAAATTAATAAACAACACCATTTATAATGGTAATTCCCTTTGGTTGAAACTAAGCCATATATTCTCCTGGAGCTCTCCTACAATTTAAGGGTGGGATTAGTCCACCAGACCACAGCTTTTCCAAAGCAAAAACCCCTGAAGCACATCCAGCATGGAGGTGAGGTTCCTCAGCAGCAGTGGTCTTGCTTCCTAGGCCTGTTTCTATTCTGCTGCACCACTTGCACCAACATCAAGCTTTCAATCACGTTTACAAGAAACAAGTTGTTATGGAATGAAAAAAGTAATTCAGGTAAAATATGAAACCCTCTTCTCTGCCTATACAAAAGAATAAACTGAAAAAGCTCGTATGTTCATGAACCCAACTGTCTTTACTGTTTTCCTAAGTCATACGGCTTTGCAGAACAACCTATATTGAAAGGTGCCAGAGCAACCCTTTAATAACCTAAGTAAAACATACAGAAATCTACGCTGAATGCCTATCTGAGAAATATGATAATTTGAGTATTTCAATGCTTTCCAGAGCAAAATATACTTTCAGGTCTGAAAGGAGAGATGTTGGGGGCACAGCAGGAAAGGTAGAGCCAAGCAGCCCCTCTCCAAAATGAAATTCTTGAGAGATGGTATTATCTCTGTGCTAATGGCGTCTTGATTATGGAGATGAATATTTAAATATGTGTATGTGTACACACACACACATATATGTACGAATATATTCATTATAGAATGAAGCCTAAGTCTTTCACAGTACTTGTTCAGACTTGGAGAAGGAAGCAGCGATTCTCCAAAAGAAAAAAAAAAAACAAAAAACAAAAAAACTTGCTTCAAAGGTAATTACAAAAATTGCAGCTTTGTGCTTCACTTCTTTCACACAGATTTTGTGGCAGCTTGACTTACTTTGAAGTGAGAATAAGCTGCAGAAATTGAAGGCAGTTCAATTTACCTGAATTTCCCTTTTGACTTCTTTGTACTGTCTGAAAACACTTTTGCAGCTAAACCCAACTTTGAACCCTGAAATTAATCAAAGTTTCCTAATCCATTCAAGACTGAGAGAAAAGTCAGATGTTTCTTCAACATCTGAGCCATTTGGACATTTCACTATCCTGGCCATGCTTCTGCTCCCTGCCCAAGACAACCTGTGCAAACTCTCATCAGCGGCAGAGCGATGGAACTGGTAGCTCCAGGCTCTAGGGAGACCTCCATACAGTCTCTGCCTTCAGCAGACCCTGTCATCTGGAGCAGCGATGGCCATCCATCAAGGAATCGGGGAGCAGCAGGTGTGCAGGGAGCTACCACGCAGGGCAGAGCAGACAGCGAAGTCTTGGTCAGCAATGTCACCAGCTGAGAAGGTGCAGAGAGAATGGAGGGACAGTGCAGAGGCTAAAGGAGAAAGGGAAAGGAGAAAGGGAGCAAAAAAGAAAACAGATAGTGACAATGAGAAGGAAATGAGCAAGAGGAAAAAAAGTGGTGACTGTCAGGCCGTAGAAAGTTCATCAACAAAGGGACTAAAGAGTTTCCTCCTGAACTAGGCACTGAGTGGTAACTGCAACCTTATGTTGACAAGAAACGGTATGGAAACACACAGCTAACAATACTTCAGCCTGTGCATTACAACTTGCAACAGCAAAGCTGAATATGCCTTCCAGCCCACGCTGAGCTGGAGTGCGTATCACCAGGGAATCTTTACAGCAGCGTTAGGAGCAGTTCAGCTGAGCCGGTGGTGAATTCTTCTTTCACTGCCCACTGCTTCCAGGACAAAGAAGGCTACAAAGACAGGCAACATTACTTCAAGTTTTCTCTACAAGCATTTGCTATGTTACATTCTGCAGAAAGGGTGGGCTTGCCAGCGGACTGCAAGATATCCTTCCCTGGGAGGGAGGCGGCCATGTGTCTTGTTTAGGCTGTGCATCACATTACCTTATAAGCTGACCCACAGGTCAAAACCAAAATAAAACATAACAACGACAGAGGAGGTTTCTTTACCTCACAGCCTGAAACATCTGGATCAACTAAGACAACCAAGTTGTTGGTTCAAATACATACCATCAACAGAACAGAAAATCAACTTTCCTGTGCTGGTCATCAAGAAAAAGTGAAGAAAGTTGCTGAAATCAAACCACCATGTTCTTTTGCAACTATTTTATTTTAATTAATGACTCCTAGAACAGGACAACATCCTCTGAAGTTAGTAGGCAACTTAGAGAGGTGACTTATTTTTCTATTTCAATTTAACAACCATTCTAGTATGAACAGAACAACTCCATTACAAGGAAAGGAGGGAGAAAGAAGGAATAGGGGAGTAAGAGGGAAGGGAGGAAGAAGAGAAGGAGAAACAGAAGGAAAAAAAAATCTGTCCTCAAGTAGGAAATAATGTCAATGTTCTCATTTACCAAAGAGGGGTAAGGTTCATGGCTTAAAGTTCATGAATCTCAATGATTTTGCAAGAGCCTATGAACTCTGACAATGCAGAACAGTGAATGTGTTTTGTATTAGCTCTTCACTTCACCCGTAGTATTTCTTCATGTCCCCACTGACTGCGTTTTTAGGATCGCAGCATCAACAGTTCCATGAAGGGAAAAAGAACAGGTTGCAAAAATATTATCAATCACTATATCCACAGAGTGTTCATAATTCCAATATTACGACCCAGAAGTTATACTAGAAATAAGAACAAGAAAAAAAAAGGGGGTGTAAAATGACTACATTCCTAATATTTCTAGATGTACATATCACTTCAGAAGTACAGATATTTTCTCAAGGTAGGCTGTTTTAATACTGATATGACACCATAAATTAATACAGTGCCAAGAGTAGTAACTCTGATAATGTAAGTCATTCATCAGAGACCTAAACTATGGGGAGAGATGGAAAAGACTGAAAAAGGAGGGCTGGGGAGCAGAGAAGGCAAGAAAGGAAATTGCATGAGAGATGTGGGATGTGTAGAAAAGTTAAGGAAATAATATAAAAAGAAGAATGAGTGATAAGAAAGTGAAAAGCAAGATAAAAGTGGTCATAAAAAAAGATAGCAGAGACTAGGGCCTAGATCCAGAAAAGCTCTTACATTCTTAACTTCAAGTATGTTATTAAATATGTGAAGCACACTACAAATAAAGTTAATGATATATTTTGCAAGTCAGAGGAATTAACCATCAAGGAAAGAAAAGTCAAAGAGAATAATATCTAAAGAAAGAGGAAAAAGGCTCGGCAGAGGTCTAAAATGAAACTAAACACAGAATGTGAGCCATCCCTGTCATAGGGGGCTTTCTAACGTGTTTTCAGTATTACAGCATCTTTGGATAGCCTAAAAATCATACACAGTAATTTCTCAAATAAAAATTGCTGGATGGGGGAATTACATAACATTTGACAAAAAGACAAAAGAAGAGATAATAATTTAACAGAAAAGTTTACAATCACATAGATGCAACTGATAACAATTTGACTGCAATAACGTGTAAATAACATCAAATCCAAATCAGTTATGCATATACACACACACGCTTTCTAATTTTAAAGGGCCAGTTTCACAGATATAAAAGCAACGAGAATTAAAATCGGTGGAGAGCAAGCATTTGCCTAGAAAATATGAATAGTATTTGAAAACTTTTTAAGTGTACTTCACTAGCTGTTGGGAAAAGCTGTAGTTCAAAAAAATACCATGGTACAAAAGATAAAAAGGAAACTTAGATTTGGGTTAGAAGGTGAACAAGTGAAAAATTATAAATTTTATAATAGTTGGGGGTAATAAAACTTTAGATTCTCAAACTATAATTCCAAGCTTAAATATGTGCAGAGAATATATTTGTAAAGTGAAAACAGATATAAGACAATTTTCAGGAATTCTAGAAAATTAATAACTGAAACAAAGGGACATAAAAAGGCGGCAGCAGTTCAGGCGAGGAAGGCAGTTTTCTAAAATATTTAGGGAACAAAAAGGAATCCTTATATTGGCATCAGGCAATTCTTAGAATGAAACATTGGTATACTCAATAACAGTAATGCAAAAAACCACAGCAGCATTCAGCAAATGCATTCTGGTTTGGCGGGAGAAGCCAGATGATGCTATATCACTTTCCATCCTTGTAACAATTCACAAGAATATTAAGCTGCAGTTACTGACATCACATTTTTAGCTAGTATGTCTGAAAAAATTGCTAGAAGACTTACAAGAGCTGGCCACTGACTTCTCTGCACTTGGACTATAATATTCAATAAATCCTGAAACACTGGAAACTCGTGAGACTTGGGGGAAAAAAGCTAGTATTATACTAGCATTTTAAAGAGATCATAGAACCATAGAATGTTCTAGGTTGGAAGGGACCTTAAAGATCATCTAGTTCCAAACCCCCTGCCATGGGCAAGGACACCTCCCACTAGATCCGGTTGCTCAAAGCCCCATCCAACCTGGCCTTGAACACTTCCAGGGATGGGGCATCCACAGCTTCCCTGGGCAACCTGTTCCAGTGCCTCACCACCCTTACAGTGAAAAATTTCTTCCTGAGATCTAATCTAAATCTACCCATTTCCAGTTTGAAGCCATTACCCCTCATCCTATCACTACATGCACAGATAAACAGGATGACCCAATTAACTTGGGCACAAAATCTGATTCTACTCTCAAGGGAAATCAGGGTTTTAATTAAGAATTAGAAACTAATATAATAATATCCACCAATAAACTTATATGTGTACAGTGATTTATCTCAAACTAGCTCAACAACTTTAATTCAAGATATTTTGCCGATGAAAGCAATCGCATTGTGAAATGTAAGCATTTGATACAGTAGTCTGACAATTTGATTAAGGTAAAAGAATGAAACAAAACAAATTGTCATATATTAAAATGAAAGAACACTGTTTATTAGACTTTAAAAAAACGCAACTGTGAATGAAGAAACATCAAGAACCAATCATGTCCTACAGCAATTCACAGACAAATCTACTGGGATAACACATATAAAGGCCAGAAATAAACAGCACTTTTTAACAATACAGATAATTACCCATTGGAAGACTACCCTGTGCTTGTCCAGACCAATTTAATGTAGTCTTACAAGGAAGCAAAGACTTTCTTTCCTAAACTATCCATCATTTCAAAACGAAAATAATTCAGAGAGCTCCTGTAGGTTGTGCTCCACAGCAGGTCAGCCAGGATGGTCAGAGCAGATCTTTTCAGCCATGCAAGCTCTGAAAACAGGACTGCAAAAGCCCTGTGTTTGTACTGTGGGAATTATCCATCAGGCAAATGCTACAGCAGAGAGATGT
>VFFE01007510.1:1219903-1259056 GCA_008921705.1 Burhinus oedicnemus
CCCTCCACCTTCCCCACCCCTCACCCCCCCTTCCCGGCGGCGGCGGCAGCTGCGCGGGTTACCATGGCAATGTCGCCTTGCAGGAGCTGGTAGAGTCCCGGCAGATCGGGGCGGGCCGCCTGGGCCGAGTGGAGACGCTGGCTCCCGCCGCGCAGCGCGGCACGGCTGCCGGCGGGTGCCAGCTGCTGGCGGCCGAGATGCGGGCCCTGCGGTCGGAGTGGAGGCAGTGGGAGGAGAGCGCCTTGCGGAGCCGGAGCAGCCTGCGGGACGTGCTGAGCCAGATGGCCCTGTCGGAGCGGGAGTTCGCGGCGCAGGTCGCGCAGCTGGAGGAGGCCGCGCAGCGCTTGGGCGGGCTGCTGGCCGCCTGCTCGCAGAGCCTGGCCCCCCTCGACAGCCGCCTCACCGACGCCGAGGTGGTGGAAAGCTGGCGCCAGGAGAAAGTAAGGTCGCATCTCTTTCCCTAGCAGCTTTTGGGTTGCAGAGGCACGGGTGCCGGGGGCGGGAAACTTGTGCCGAGCCGGGCTGTCACGTAGGAAGTAATAAAGCGTATTTGTGAAAAATAATTCTGGGAAACCCCAGCTTGCCAAACTTTTTTTGCAACTGTAATCGCCGCGCAGAAGACGCGTCTCTCCTTGGCCTCTGCCGTACGAGGCGCAGCAAACGCTGCCTGGATCTCAGGGGTTAAAAGCAGGACTTGCCTCCGGGAAAGCGAAGGAGCTAGCACAGCAGCTCTCCGCTGCTCTGCCAGGTCGCTCAGCGGCCCGGGCCAGAGTAGCTGCTCGATGGGGGAAATGCGAAGCGCTTCCTGAAAGCCGAGTAGCAGCTGGAGCCGTTTCTTACTTGCAATTTGTCAAGACTGCATTGAGCTTATACTTCCCATTTCCTGAAATATCCTTCACATTGTGCACGTTGAGATCATGTCCGATATTTTAAAAAGTTGTACTGGAAACCGGTATGCTTGCGAATGGCTTTGCTTTGGAATGCAGTGGAATCTAGAGAAATAGAGAGGTTGTTTCTGTTCCTGATTGTCTTCCAGCAAAAAAAATCCACATGTATGTAACACACACATGATATGTAAATGTATCGCAACAATCGAGATCTGTGTTTGTATGTATCTCCACTACTGTGGATGACAGGTCTTGAGGAAAGATGCAGAGTATTTCCCTTTCAGGGTAGTGTTGCAATAAAGCAGTTTCAGTTCAGGAAGAGAGGTGTGCGACGCCTGCTTTCTGACCCCTTGGCTGAAGAAATATTCCAAAAACCCAAGAACACCTTCTCTTTCAACTGAGATTATAAATCTCCTCCTCCAATGTCAGCGCCAAGTTTTCGTGTGGCTTTCCCTTTCACGGAATTCCCTGACTCAGATTTATGGAACCTGCTGGCTTGAGTGCCAGTGTGTATCTGTAGGAGTAACAAAGCTGACAATACATTGAAGCAGGTAACGGTACAAATATGTAAAGTCTTCCACGTTTATATGTTTTTAAAAAGGAAGGAATTATCAACATACAGCGACAGTTACCGAATATTTATTATTTTATAGATGGAGAAGTACTAAATTCAAAGGATATTGCTTTTATTAGTAGTATATATACTATGTACTGTAGCTCTATGTAACAACACTTTATTTAGACTAGACAGTTGTAAACTTTGGCTAATGAGGAGAATGCAGAGGAATCTCAAGACTTACTATGCACAGCCCTACTATGTAAGTTTATTTATAGTTAGAGGAAACGTGACAGTAATCCTTCCATTTCTGGACCCCAGGGATAGGTCCTATTGTAAACGTAAAATAGCACTGCAGCTTTCCATTTCCATTGTCTCACAGTGATTCGGTTGCCATGTAAGCCAAGGCCACAAATTAAAAATGCATTTCCTAATTCTCAGAATTAACAAGCTCATTCTGTTACTCTGTTATACTCAAGCTCTGTTCCTTTAGGTATGTGCAGCATAAGAGCAACAGAACTTGCACTTGGAAATCAGCAAATTATTTTGGTAACTGTCAGATTCAAAATTAAATCCAAGTGGCTGCAACAGTGCTATCAGTGTTTCTATATGAAAAAATGCCACAGTTAAATGTACCCTGTTTTGCAAGTTAACGTTCCTGTTAATAGCTTATGCCTAAGGCTGTATGTCATCAGAATAATCTTTTAGTAGTTATTGAGGTAGGTTATTTGAAATTGAAAAATTTCATTGAAAATAGCCAATTCTAACCCTGTGCTACTCTTAGGACATGTTTTCTTTAGCAAAAAAAAAAAAAAAAAAAAAAAGACTAATTAGATGATAAAATATATCGTCATATTTTTAAACTGTGTCTTCTTTGGGAGAAAATACTGTGTTTAAATTCCAATTACACTATTTAGCCAGAAATGGAAATGGCCTTCTGAGTCACTGAGTGTAACCCTTCCTACCAAGCCTTCACCTCCTGCAGCCAACTCACTGTGCCTCTTACAAACAGGGACACGTCCTAGTCTACCCCTCCCCTGGAAGGCTGAGCCTGCCCACATTTCCAGCTCCAGCCTGAATTTATTCAGCCATACATGTTTGGGTTTGTGTCAGCAAGAGCTTTCAGGGCAAGTATTCATGTCTCATCAAGATAAACAATATTTAAGCAAAATCATCACCTACAGCATTATGGCAGAAAGATGTAAAATCATCTTTCCTAAACACAAGTCAAGTTATTTCCTTTTGCTGTTTTTATTTAAAAGTTATACTCATATGTTTGTGTGAAAGGTATTAAATGAAATCTCTACACTTTAATGTTTGGCAAGTTTATTTTATATTTTTATATGCATACAAAAAAATTTTTTAAAAATGTTTGGTTTTGCTTTTCGCTATTTTTGTACTTTCATTTACCACCAAATGATCTCATGTTTCCCTGCACCACTCACCAAGCCTCTAAAGTACGACTCCATGTACAATGTATGGGACTGGGGATTAATTTTTTTCTGTAGCCTCCAAGGGCTCCCATGAGGCTTGCTTCTTCCTCCCTTCCTTCCACACCCTCTGGCATGGCCTTTGCAAGCTCCTGTACCCCTTCCTCAGCTTCTGGAGATTCCCCAGCGAGATTCGATTTGAGCGGAGTAGCAGGACACGCATAGGAGCCCAGTCCACACCGGCTCTGCACCTTCACTTTCTACTTACGCTTTTCCCACAGTACTCTCATCAATTTTACTCTTAATTTTCTCATCCTCTTTCCACCAGTGTCTCCCCCCACCACTGTGCTACACCACGGTGCCTGAGGAAGAAGCGCAAAAAAGACGCTGGGTAAGAAACTGCTGCCAGAAAGTAACTTCAGATAGCTGTGAGGAAGAGGTGAAAGAGAAACCCTGCCCACTGTCCGCGGCCGCTTGCTCGTCAGTGACATTTCAGGTGGCACGCATTAGGCGGTGCCAGCAAGACATGCATGGCCATCACTCCAAATGAGTGATTAATGACTGAACCGAGGCAGCGGTATGACAAGGTCTAAAATACGAGACTGACAGTCTAAGATTAAAATCCACGTGTGACTTTTGATCTCCCCTCAAGGTAACAGTGCTGTCTACCTCTCCAAATTGCAGGGGGGAACTCAGCGACTCACTGCATCGCTGCTCATGGGAAGGACCTCAGGGTCCCCCTCACGTAGCACAACCCCCCTGCTCAAGCAGGGTCACCCACAGCAGGTCGCTCAGGGCTGTTCCAGTTGGGTTCTGAATATCTGCAAGGACAGAGACTCCACAACCTCTCTGGGCAACCTGTACCACCGTCTGACCGCCCTCACAGTAAAGAAAGCTTTTCCTTCCCCCTCCCCCCCCCTTCTTTTTTTCCCCTCTTTTTTTTTAAATGTTTCCTTATGTTCCTTTTCAGAAACAAAGACAACAGATGAGCACGAATGAAGTTAAGTAAATAAACCAGTAGGTAAAAAAAAAAATAAGAAAGAGAAGTGATAACACAGATCCTTTAATTTAACTCGTTGTAGTTTACCAATTGCAATTTCTCTGGTTACCACAGAGACTGACACATTTCTTAAGCTGGGGACTCATGTTCACAAGCCTCAGCATTCAGTTGCGGGAAGCATCAAGGAATCCAGCTGTGAGGCAAGGTCTCAAAATTCCCGTTATGTTTATGTTGGTACTGTGCAAACACATGAAGCAAAGGCAAATCGGTAACACTGAATTAGAACTTGCTTTATCATCTAATGAACTTACATATCTTGTTTTAAAGCAGTATAAACGCTCTCCTCTCCTGCCCACGCAACAATTTATCAACAAACCCAACAACGCAAACTTTCAAACAAAAATGTCTGTAGTATCAGCTCCTAAATTTCATCCAGTTTGCATAATAAGGATGGATTTTTCTAATTGCTTTCAGTTTCTGAGTCAGGTATTTACACACAGATTCTGTTGTGTTTCTGACACTGCAGCGATTCAATCAACACAGAATTTGGGACATAATTTTCTTTCAGCGCCTATGATGAGGAGAGGAACTGCACTGAAAAACTATCATACCTCACCACAGCTTTTTGTACTTCAGTGTAATCATTAAGTGGAATTTCTCTGTTCACAATGGATTTTTAGAAAAAAAAAAAAAAGAGAAAGATTTCTAACAGTTCTTTCATCTAATGCCTGGTCCTTGCAGTATAGATCAGCAACAGAGAGAAAACAAAGAAATGTGTGGTAATGCCCTCTGCGCCTCCAAGTCATGCAATACAAGATCCAGACTACAGGCCATGAAGGGAAATCAGGAGATTCCAGCTTATTTCATGAGGTCTTTTTCACAGACACTTGTTCTCAAACTTTTATATGATATTAATGCACACCACGTAGACATCCAAATTTAAAATAAGCCTCTGAAACTTAAAAGTAAACTCCAAAGAAAGCACATGTAATTTGGAAGAAAAAAAATAAAAGAAAACCAAAAAAAACAGTTAAATAGAAGTAAAACATATTTATATCCTACTACAGAAGAGAAGGATTTTTGGACAATCATATTTATCCAAGAAAAAAGAAATACAGTTAAATTAGACAAAACCAATACTTAGTAGTAATTACCAAGTAAATTTTACCTACTGAGTTTAGACACTGTCTTAAAAAATAGAAAGGCAAAACTCTCACTCTATACCAGGAAGAGCCTCTGCAATAAAAAAAGAAAATTACAAATCTCATCAAACACACGATTTCAATACCAGGTAATATAAGCATGGCTCAGCATCAGCTGAGATCAAAATACAGTATTCCATTCATACCAGAAAAACTATACACTACCTCACATACATGACTGTCCTTTAACTGAGTCCTTTCACCATTATGTCTCAGCCAACTAGCCAAGGCACCAGCATGTGAATTCAGATCATTTTGTTTACTATTGTTCTTCTAACGAAATGATCGATTTTGGCTAAGGGGGGGTCATATCATTCTTTCTCCACTGCAGAATAGGATTTTTGACACTGTCTATAGCACATGTTAAACAAAGTACTACTACACCTGAAATATTCCTTATTAAACTTAAAACGCACTTCAGGCAACATTTCGAATGCATTTGGTTTGTTTTCTATTGCTTTTTTAGTCTTCTCAACTACATTGCAGGACGCAGGAAAAAAAGAACATAGTAAGAAAAAGTAACATTAGAAAGAGTAAAAAATAAATCAAACCAAAAAAACCTAACTTCTAAACATTTCCATAGGTATTACTAGGTGTGCCCAGCAAAGGTTCGGCATAAAAGCAGCATTTAAAATGGAGCGTGAGGGACAGAAACTGCAAAAAACCAAGAGTTTTTTCTGACTTACATTGCTCCCAGAAGGCTGTTGCCATTCCCTCTGCGGGGCTCTCACTGGCCGGGGGGATCACATGACACAGGGAACCAAAATAGAAAAGTCTCAGGAGCAAGGAAGCTGAACCAGAAGCACATTTGCAAGAAAAGACGTATGGCGGGCACAATAACACGCCCTTAGCAGCAAAAGGTGATAAATTTAGACGGGAACCTAGCCTCTACTGAAAAACAGGTAATGCCTTGAACCTTGCAGCCCGGCATCGGCCACCTTTTCCACACACAGGAAACATTTTCTGCTATAAATCTCGGTTCATGTCTGCACGTAACTAAACCTGGGAACTGCTGTGATAAATCTCAACAAATTACCAGACCTTAAAAGAAAATAGGATCTGTTAAATTTAAAAATAAATCTATTACTGTTTAAAAATAAGCTTCCACCGCTGGAACCATTTTAATCTTGAGCGTAAGGTTTTTACTAGTTTGTATTTAGAGAGGAAGCAATTTTTTTAAAAGCATATGCTCTTAAGATAATTGGGAGAGCTGTAAACACAGTTGGAAGATTGCTTTCAATTCTTTTACAAGTAAAAAATATCATTGCAGACCTATACACTTGTAAAGCATGCACCATAAATCTGCAATCATAAATAGAGAGAAGGTTCAAAGAATCCGAGGCAAAAGCTGAACAGATGAATTAGTGACCAAATGCAAGTTCTATACAACGATAAAATCCAGCCTGATTTGGAGGCTGCTGTTTAATTATCCCAGTCAGAAGAGCAGCTCTTCCAGTTTTGTAAAGCTTGTAGAAAATAAATTCCAGCAAAATACTGTTGTCAGCATTACAGGAAATATAGATTAGCTTTTGTAACAGATAACTTTTTCACTATTTACTAGTTTATGTGAAATGAGATTATTACAGTTTAATGTTCAATAAAATGTTAAGCATTTCCTTGTTTCTAGTGCATGTTGGGACAGTTGTTGTAGAAGGAAGCTTTACTGAAAGATGTGAACAACAGTATGAAGGAGACCATGATCAAGGAAAAGAGAAATCTGCTGCATATGTTGACAGGACAAGGGCAGGAAATAATTTCTTGCTCTAATCCTTAAATGCAACACCCTCACCTTGCAGCTAGTTATAAGGCAAAATATTGCAATGCCCACCCTTTCGATGCAAATGGCTTACAAGGGCTTTTGAATAAACACAGGAGTAGGGTGTGTAATGTAAAATCCTGTAAAGCAGACTCCCAGTCTGCAAGAAAAATTGGAATAATATGAAGAGGAGCCAAGAAACCAAATTGTTCTCCTTTCATTAAAAAACAAAAACCCCACAAAGATAATTTTCCTTAAGAGTAAAACCTCAGATTAAATTTCCAAAAACAATTCTACATATGTATCAAAATATATACATAATTAGAAAATATCTTCAATCAAGAGAGATACTTTGATATTACAAGACCAAGATCTATTTTATTCTACAGGCTATCCCAATACTTACACTGAATTTTTCACAAAGTGAGGTACTAGTCCACGTAAACATGGTCACATAAAAAGGCTTTTTGTATCTTCCCTGTTCTTATTAACAGTTGTGAAAGGAATCATGAACATTGACTCAAAGTAGTAGAATAGAAGAATACACCAGAGCTGTTGCCATTGATTATTTAAACACAAAGGAAAACCTTCCAAAACTACTAAATATGAAATATTTGAAGCCTGTTTTTGTCTAGAAAAAAATACATTTTGAGATCCTTAGTGCACATTACTGTGCACATACTTGCACGTATTCTACCAGGTATATGATTTTTATCGCTGTGTTCTTAGGAAAAGCTTTGCATCACTTAAATTGTGCCATTTTGCAGATAATGTGGCAGAACTGAAGCCGGTGGAAGCTTCCCATTGATCACAGTAACGGACATGTTGGAACACTGAAATAAGTACACGAAACAGTGGATTCTGTCACAGCTCTTAAAAAACTGAGCAGCATACTGTTCATTGATTTAGGAAGCCTGGATGAAAAATCATCTCTTGAATCAATTTTAAATGTAACAAAGGCATGCTTTGCCGTATTTCAGAGAAAGCCTAGGTAAGTGCTAATACCTTTCTCAGAGTATTCTCACTCTACAACCCAAACATACTGCAAATCATCTCAGCAACTCCTCTCTGGCTGAACACATAGCTTATCTCATATGTTTTGTGTCGTATTTCCCCACATTTCGTTTTTCAGTTTGAAATTATGAAAGCTGCAGAACACACGGGGTGGGGGCAATGCTACAATATTCCACTATAGATAAATCAACGGGATGGAAATGTAATCATATGGAAAACAAACCTACAGGCAAAGATGGTGAATCAAAGGGATGCCAAAGTAGGGAAAGAAATGCACCCTTGCAGGGAAAAAGCATGACAAGGAGGAGGTACACCATCTACCAGACGGGGTAAAGAGCCTTAGGTAAAAACAGAGTGTCAGTAAATCCTGAAGCTTAATACAGAGTGAGCAATACTTGGAACGGAGTAGGACATCTGTTTACGTGGCTGGAACCAGGGCATCAGGTCGCTGTTACTCTGCATGCCTGCTTCGTCCATTTTTCTTAACACTGATGTACACACACAGTAACGCGTTGCTTAAATAGGCGTTCATCAAATGAGCAATTTGACAAACACTGCATTTCAATAGTCGTTACTTAGTCAAATACTGTCCAATACACACCTATTATTTTACAAAATTTCTACTGAAAGTATAATAGGGACAAACATTAATACGTTAACCTGCCCTGATAGTACATTATGATTTTTTTTTTTTAAATAAATAAATAAATAAATAATCAATTCCTAGATAGTTGAAGAATACTATTAAAAGTAGTGTGCAGAACAGTTTTACCAAATTAAATTGCTAGAAACATGTGTCCCTATTTTACCTTCTTGGTAGGTAACTTAATTGTTCAGCCAGAAGAAACCAAGTCATTTTTTTCAAGCTGTGGGCTCACTTATTTCCCAGAGGTATGACTAGATTGAGCCAATTTTCTGAGACAGATAGAATACTTAACAAGCAAAATATGAGGGCCAGCAGGTTATTCCCCCTTCTATTCACAGTACTAGTACATCCTCAAACAAGTTTTATTCACCACCCCAAAAAAATTAAATCTTCCTGCTATCACCAAATTCCCATATGTCCTAAAGAGACATTTTTCTGTAAAGTTAGTTGGAAATTTCTGTATAAATATATAGAAATAGATTAATAACATGTTCATCCTTCCTTATGCCCTTAGTTTAGAGCTCATTATTTAAAAAAAAAAAAAGGTGCAAAAGTCTACTATACATTTTAGTCTTATCTAACATACAAACAGGAGTAAATTATATCGCTCTTTTTTAATCTCTCATGTATAACTGTAATACACAGCCATTTGAAAAAACTGTAGTAATCCTGGTGCTAAAATTGGCCTTTAAGAGCCTAAAGATAATCATCTGTAACAGGTGGCCCTCCTAATTTATTTAAATTCACCACACACATCCCTGTAAATTTACTAGTATCTGGTGATACATCTGATCTAAACACTAGCATGCATATGTTACTCACAAACCGTACTCCTGGAAAACACCATCCTCACGTAAGAGGATTTAAATCCATTCAGTGACCTTATATGACTGAAGATACCATGTAGCAACATAAAACTGAAAGATCATACCCTATCCCTCCTAGAAAAAAATTATCCAATCTGTTCTAATGGAGTAATAAAACCTAACCCTCCTACTCTAGGAAGACTGCTTCTACTAAAGACTTTTTTCTCCGTGTTTAAAATACCTTCTAAAGTCTCATCCCTACCAGACAAAACAGTCCCTAATAGAAACACAAACACTAATTGAGTAATTTTGTGCTGTAAGTAAGAAGAAAATGGAAATAAGAGGCATTTCTTAATCTGTTTACATACATAATAATACTTCACACATTGAAGACAATAGCTTTGCCACCACCTTTCTGGTAGTATTCTCAATAGACAGGCTAGTTTTATGCAGTCCTTATTTCTGCTAAGAGAAACAGCAAAAAGCTGGGAAATCTCAGGTTATATAGTATTATCCACTGCCTGCTGTGTCAGCCATCAGAATGTCACAACTACAACCTGTTCCACTGAATTATTGCAGAGACTAGAGATCTACAATTCATATTATTTTTGAAGATTGCTACCGGGTTATTTTTCAATTAAAAAAATTAAACAAAGTAAAAAGATACATATGCCATAAGTATTTTAAATGTAACTGAGACTTCAACTTTGGGTTATTTTGATACAATGCAATTTCATGAGATATTTTCCTGGAGTAACTCATGCAAATTCAGTCTCTTTAATAAGGAAGTTCCTTACCCACTTCTTTTCTGTAATCTAATATTACTAATCAAGTTAGAGTCTGTACAACTGGAATTTAGCGTTTAATACAGCACTAAAAATGTATGTTCAGAAAAATATTATCAAAAGAGGATGCATCAAGCAACTACTTATCTAAGAGACTAGTCAGGGTCAAGAGCAATAAAATTTTCACAGAAAACTTCAGGTTGCAATAGACGTTCAAATATTTGTGATCAAATTAGTCTCTTGCTTGATCACCAGCAATCAGATGTATTATTTGGGCCTCACATTTCCCATATGCCATTCAATCACAATCTCATTGTCATCATTATCACCATCTGTTCAAGAAAGGTCAGGATTTATATGAGCAAATTAATTCCTAGAAACATAATATTAGAAATGGTTTAAATCAAAAGGTTAAACAAATTGATTTCCTTGTTACAGCTGTTGAGCACTAAGAGAGAAAAAGTCCATTCAAGTGAGCGAACAGATTCCCTTCGCCTTCATTGGGCTTTATAATGGCCTCAAGAGTACCCAGAAGCTCTTTACACACATTTTCTGTCCCCTAACTCTAAGATTGTGAGTGCCCAATAGCAAATCAGAAATATGTATTGGTTTTAGCAGAGGTATCTTAAATAGATGAATCATGATGATTTGCATCGTATGGGTTTCACTTCTGAAGTGTCCAGCTACAGAGTATTTTTTTTTCCTTAGTACCAAGACTTTAATTCAAACCAGAATTAACTTCATTATCTTCCACAGAAACTTGATTAGGCATAAACTGTGAAAACTCTTCCTCGCTTTAAACTGATGTGCCAGGAAATACAGTCCTATTTGATTTAGCGAATCTAGAAATCACTTTACCACTAATGGAAAAGTTCTGGAGGCCTACCCGGTTAGACATTGACATTTGTGATTTTTTTAGTACTTCAAAATCTGAGTACACAATCAGTCACAGATTAAAGAGATCTTGTTTTCATACAGTTATAAACATACAATCTTCAGAAGGGGTATAGGAGGAGAAATCTACAAAGCCGAGCAAGCAAAATGTTACACTGGAAATACACATTACAGAACCAATTTAGGTTTCATTAACATTCACAAAATACGTAATTTTACAGGGAACTCCTCCATTTCTAAAAGATATTTTTAAAAACTTAGAGAATATGTTAATAAAAAACTGCACACCACTGCAGGAAAAGAGACCAGTTTAAAATTTTAGATGAATATGATCCACCTTCATTGAACTCTCTACCATCTTTGCATACATCTGTCTTTCTAATATTAGGAACTGTCTGAAGTCATGAAGCTCAAACCTGCATTGTTGACCTCCTGCCAAAACCAGATGTTGTTTGAGTGACAAACCAGTAGTAAGTTGAGGCCTTTTCAGCTGTTTCAGTACCTCCATGTTAATAAAATCTTCAATCAAAATAACATTTTTCAGACATTCACTGGTAGATAAAATGAAGAAATTGGCAGACATTAAAGAACACAGATACTACAGGTGCATTATGTACAGCTGGAGAACATGTATGAGCAAAAAATCTTGGAAGAAGGTAACGTAAGGAAAGAAACAAAGGAATAGATAAAAATTAACAGGGATGTATTAAAAAGCTATTGCTTTCTGGTAGTCTTTATGTTTCCTATATTATTATCTATGCAAGGCTTAGTTTTCCTGATGGTCACTACAGCTGCGTAGACATGCTCAAATAGTACTGTTCAGGTCAGGTGTTGATAGAAGTGTAGACACAGTAACAGAAGACATGCAGCACAAATTACAAAATCTGCTTTGGGGCCTGGATGTACAACTAGGTCTGTAATTCTAAGTAGACTACATGCTGCCATGGCTGCACGTGGTCCAGTAGTGTAAAGTTAGATCAGATATATCAACATAGTCAGCGATCCCAACTTTCCATACAGTGCAAAGCATCCTAAGCAAGCTGCTCACTCTGCGTGTTTGTCTGTTGTGAAGAACTTGCAGAGCTTTACAGAAAGATCCCCATAGAAGATCCAGTGTATGTGAATGTGCAGTTTTCTAAGATCTATCAGATAGCCTAAGCAGAGCCAATTTGCAAAGAATATGCAAAGAATATCACTGATGAAGATTAGATTGTAATCTTTTACCTTAAAAATTTCTTCCTCAGACATAGCAGGCAAGATTTGCAGGCCTGTTTGTCATGATTAAATTATATATTTTTTGGCGCTCTCCGCAAAATACATGAACAAATACATTTTTCCTCTAATTTTCTAACAAGAAAGGAAGAAAGAAAATCAAAAAGTCATGTGTTCCTAGGGATCAAATAGAGGAAATTTCCAGCTAAAAAATGAAAGGTTTGTAAAGTGATAAGAAAATGATAAAAAGATGTTATAAGAGACATAATAACAAATCTTAATTAGAGTAGGCATCAGAATTCCCAGTTAAACAAATAGGGATAGTAGCCCACACAAGCCACTGAATTAGTAAGAGAAAACTAAGGTTAGCACAAGTTAATTGTTAACACAAGTATTTTTCAACTGAAACTCAAATAACAATCACAGTTGATTACCTGCCTTTTTGTATTAGTAGTACAATTTAATAACAGAGATAGTTTCCATTTTGTAGCTACTTCTTGAAAAAGGCTGCTTAGTGAAGCCAAGGGAAGACAAATCTGTACAAGTAATTATTTCTTTTGATGATTTGGTGTGGGATGGAGGTGAACAAAAAAAAAAAAAAAAAAAAAAAAAAAAAATCAGTGCTTGTTCTGTGCTCCTCCCCTTCCTTCCACTCCTTCCAGGAGCGCTAGAAAATAGTGACAAAGAGGAAAGAATTAATTGTGTGGAGAGGAAAGTGCAGAGAAGCTCTAAAAAAAGTTGAAGACTTCAGGGGAAAACCCATGGGTTATTGCCAGATTTAAGGACATATTTTTTGTTTGTTTTCCAGATGTAATTGGAGATGATAAAACTGATAACTGGGAAGAAAAGAACCGCTTAAGAGAAAAAGCAGAATGATGTGCTTGCATAACTGGTAACAACAAAGAATTTTCAAATCCATTAGTCATTGAGGATAATGTTAGACAACAACTATTAGAGATAAACACTTGATAGGTTGTACCCTAGGGCACTGTTTGAGCCAGCCAAAGCAATCTTCAGCTGGCTAATGTAGCAGCAGAACAGTTCCAAAAGGCACTTGGCACTTCTTGCCACATCTCAGAAAATTTTCATCGTGATCCGTGCACATCACAGTGACTTGATCACACCTATTCATCAGAGATGGGGAAGTAAAACGTCAGAGGACAACATTGGCAGGGTATTTAAAGATTGGTCATCATACACAGATTTGGATCACTTCACAGATGTTAGTACTTTAGGCTTATTGAAAGCAAATGTATCTAGGAATGTAGGTCAACTCTGGTTGAAGAGAGGGCTTTATCCCATAAAATAATGACTCTCAAAATGTTCAAGACACTTGGCGTAAATTCTATCACCAGCCATATATAAAAACCTGGTATTAAACAGCCCACTATCCTAGCCGAGCTTGCTCTTCAACTCACCCAGTCTGAGCAGCGTGAAGACACTACTTCTGCTTCTGGCCCTTTAGCTACAACCTCGGGGATAACGACCCCGCACCCAGCAAAGCAGCTGAGACTGGAGTAATCGGCTGCATCAATCCTAAAACTCGCACTGGATCTCAGCTTCCCCAAGGGCACAGGACCACTTTTTTCCGAGCCTATAGACTCTTTGGTTCTCTGGTTGTACAGTTAGAAAGAAAAGCCTGCTGGAAAGTAGGAGGTAAGCGGAAATTTTATAACATCTGTACATGAGTGCAGACAATGAAGCCCCTAGCAAATTCTGAGAATTATCTTGTAGAGAAGAGCTGCCAGTCTTTTTGAAAAGTTATTAATATCCAGGGAGATACTGGAAGAAAGGATAAAAAGAAGTAAAGTACTCCTTGCCAAGAAAAGAAAAAGGGCAAGAGAGTGTTTCTGGTAATCTTCCTGTAAATTTATCTTTACTGTTAAACAAGAAATGGAACAAATACTAAAAAAAAAAAAATTACTGGCTAGCAATAGGTTTGTGTGAATCAAACAGTATTAAATTATAAAAGAAAAAGCTTGACAGAAATCCATGACTCTTTCCAAAAAAACAATTATAAAATTAGTGAAAGAAGTGAATTACCATGTGACAGTAAGAAAGACATTTGATATATTATAAAAATCATAACTAAAAAATTAAATCCAGCTGACCTGGATAGCAACATTGCCATATTCAGTGAATTTATCTATAGTTACATTGTTATGACCAATTAACATTTGTGAAGAACAGAGAATACAATCTATAGTAGGGTAAGTTTTAAGACATGTCTTACTTAACATCCACAAGATGGGGAAGACATGATATTTGTTTAATTATTTCATTAATGCCCTTCCAACCTTATAGAAGAAACATTTTTCTTTAAACCTTGTATGAATGGACGTAACTCAATCTCACAGTGCAGTTTTCCCACTGCATAGTGATGTTCCTCCTTGGACCTGTGAGCCATGCACTAACCTTTTGACATACTAACCTCTTGCTGGCAAAAATAGCTTGAATTCTCCAGTCACCTTCCATTTGCCTTTGGTTTAGAGACGATTCAGCCCAGCTTGTCCACAGTTACTACCTGCTCACCACAAACTTTGTCAATGTTCCCAATAGAAAACAATAGGGGAGGAAAAGAAAAAAAAAAAAAAGAGGGGAAAAAAACCAAAACAAAACAGGACAGCATCCTGTACAACCTCTAGAGGGGACAGCATGTGTGTGACAACACTGGCTGCACCCTGCACAGGGTGTCCTGGCACACAGAGGGATGGGAGGAGGGAAGAACTGGCCACCAAGGCATTATGAGAATACTTTGTTGAGAGTACATCTTTTGGATCAGCTGGATAACATCCGCTGGAAGTCCCTGCCACTGTGACACCTATAAGAAATTAGCTAACCCAAGAATTGCCAAATCAAGAGGCAGACAGTAAAGAGATGCTTTCACTGCATGGCCCGAGCCACCTCCTGTTCAGCTCAAGCATCTCTCCTCTGATGAACTGTGAGCTTGTAGGGGAAGGATTCAATCTTTTGAAACATGTAGCAACAAACTGAAGAAATGCTGCATTATGTTGCAGACAGCTGCAATGGGACAGTATTCTCTTAAGGGCTTTGGGACATCGAGACATTATATGAACTCGGGGGAACCCTTTTTGCCATAAAGATGTTGACAAGAAAAAGTCTCCAGTGGAAGAAAAAAACCCAAAAAGGTGACAGCATGGGTGACCTACAAGGAAAAATATAAGAAGTCACATAATCTGTTTTGGCTAAGTGATGTTTAAGACCAATTCAGTAGTCTTCAGAAATGTAAAAGGTACCAAGAAAGAAGAAATCACCATGAAAAGAAGCATGAATATAAAGGGTGGGGTGACATTAAAAGGAAAAGGTAGGAATAATCCTTCTTAATTAATGAAGTGTTCCCGATTCTCAAGAAGTCTTCCAAAGCAGACAGTCATCAGCTAATGTCCTGGGTTTTCCAAATTTTGTGCAGGTCAGACACTTAAGAACAATCAAACCTATGGAAAATATGCCTGAAGATACAGCAAACCATCTAAAATACCTTTTCATCTCTCAACTTTTTGTTTTGTTGAAAACAGTACTATGTACTCCTTAACCAAGCAGTGGCCTAGGAACATCTTTTTATTATGAACTTAAATAGTTTGAATTCTGTTTTAGGCGGTTATAACATAACTTGCACTGAAGCTCTGTAGAGCAGCTTTGCTATTTCTAGGACCTCGGGTTCTAAATTTGAAAGCTCCCACAACCTCCATATAACCAGGAACAATCTCCCTCTTATCTGATTGCTGAGGAATAGCCATCCTGAGTTCTGCTTTCTGTCCTGAATTTAAAAATATACTCTTTTCCAAAAGTTCGGTCTGAATATTCTACCTTGTGCTGTATGGCAGGCCCAACCTGTTGTTCCTTTATGCTAGACAGTAAAAAGGCTGCCCCTTTGAATGATTTACTGCCCTCTCTGAGTTTTCACTGACACAAAAATTACTTTCTCTGGATTATTTTAAAGAATCTTTGTATGCAACTCCTCCATACCCATGAACAAGCTTAACGAGTGCAGAGAAATGCTTTAAAGTGCTATCTGTTTTCCAAGGTCTGAAACACAGATGTCTCTTTTTGGTAATGCTGCATGCCATTGACCTCACTGCAAATTTGATGTCTTCCATTGGTGCACCATCCAGACATGATTTGCTAGGTAAAGGGGTTTTTTAATGAGGGTTTTTTTTTTAGAAGCTAGTTTTAATTCTGAGCCTTCATTTAGAGAGTTTATCTTGATATTGTTTCACTTTTCAACAAGTGATTTATACACAAAGAT
Organism: Burhinus oedicnemus; assembly: GCA_008921705.1. NCBI lineage: Eukaryota > Metazoa > Chordata > Aves > Charadriiformes > Burhinidae > Burhinus > Burhinus oedicnemus. Next base: position 1,236,359 of record VFFE01007510.1, read on the forward strand.
ACAGCCTCTTGTCAGATGATAAAGGATATTAACTAGTGAAGAGAGAAACATTAATTTTTCTTTTCAGTTTTGAATCTTTCTAAGTTTTCTGATTGTTTTCAAACAGAGTTTTCTTTCCCTTGCCTTCCCTTCTTTCCCTTTTCTTCCTTTGTCGTTCTATCCATACTTTGCAGACAAAATTTGGGAGAACAGAATAAGACCTACATGTATGATATGTATATCACAGTTACACCTAACTCTGAAATGCTGTCCTTTGTTTGAATAAAGCTTGCAGAAAATAAACTGATATGTTTGGGGGTTTATCCTCTTCGGTTTCTCTTAGTTTCTAGCGTATACTTCTTGTTACCTCTTAAACCGCAATACTAACTCTACTTCTGAAGGAGGAACCTTTTTTTTTTTCCTTTTCCACTAAATCATAATGGTATTTAATATATGTGATTTCCTGAAATGGATCTGGTTTATCCGTTTGCTGACCTCAGTTTATCCACTTACTAACCCTGTATGTAATCTTTTCCACGTACTTATCCACTTGTAAACTATCACACATGTCAATGATCCATAACATGCTTTGACATGAACTTCCAAAGTTTACCAGCCGCTGCATAAAAAGAGCACAACAAAAAAAATGCGTTCTGTTTGTTTTGAACCTGGCTTGTTAGCTTTGGTGTACTGAAAGAAATGATAAACAGTCAATGCCACTCACAACTTTGCAGATTTCTATCAAATACCCCCTAATTCATCTATTTTCAGGGTGATGAGTCTTAACCTACTTAATTGTTTCCCATTTTATCTCAGAGCATGAACAAAACTGAGAAATTTGTGACTCTCAAGAGACACTGTTAACAAAATTCCTCCCTGCAGGTGCATAATTCTGTTTTTTAACAAAAATACTCTTACCAAAACATTTTTTTTTAATAGTCAGACCTGTTTGTTCTACAGTTCCTTTTATTTAGACCGTAGCCAAGAGGAAGATACTGATTTCTATGTTCTACATTCATTTTATATTAAGGAAAACTAAACTATGAAGTACTAAGATATAGAATATAATCAAATGCACAAATACAAGACAGAGTATTTGGCTAGGCAGTTAAAGTATCCCATGTATCCGTAAAAGCCACTGAGAGATCCTCTTCAGCTGAAGAATTAATTTCATCCAATTTCAAGAAAAATGTAAACAAATCAGAATCCAGAGGACTGTAACAGTGTTAAAGGATTTAAACAGAAAAGGTGATGAAAAGGTAAAAAAGACCTGTACTAATTGGGTTTCTTTTGTCTGAAAAAGTGGAGGCTGGGAATAGATATGACAATGATCTTAGAATAAGTAATAGAGTGTCCTTTTATAAGGACAGTAATCAACAGCTTACAGTGTCCACCGTGAGAAAGAAAATTTGCAAAATAGCTTAGATTGCCTATTACAAAGAGCTGTCTAACAGTCAGAGGAGGGAATTGCCAAAATAGTCTGTCTAAAGAGATCTGGAATCTCCTCCCCCGAGGGCTTTTAATATCTTCCAGGGTGGCATGCCTGATCCTTTCCCAGTCTATGGAGATAAGTAAGTGATTGGCCAAAATGCTTGTCAGCTCTGCACTTCTACGGTTTCTTATTGATGTAGCATGTGGCTTTAATGGGACACAGCTGCATAAAAGCATTTTATGAGTTCTGGTAGCTAGCCAAAGGACCAATATATGGACCTGCAAATAGCAGGAATAGGACACAAGAGCTATTGTTTGTAGTCATATGGTTTTATTTCTATGTTACTTGGTTTGAAAAAATTAAATCTTGCCTATTCGTTTTTTTGCTGATTCTGTCTAAGGCATACAAAGTGGGGAAATAGCATAATTGAAGCTCTTATTCTGAATTCAAAATTCCCAAGTTGCTATGTGCATCAAGGGGCTGTCAGTGCAGTGCAAACAGAATTTGCTTTTAGGAATAAGCATAATCACAACTTTGTTCCAATTAAAACATATTTTTGGGTTGTTGTTTCTGCTTACCATTACAATTTCCATGACCTAATGGTAACTCAAGCTTCAGCATATTCTCCAAAATTATAACCATTTCGTTTCTTCATATATTATAAAATCACCTTCCATTTGCTTGTGGCAGAGTTTGCTCTGGTTTCACAAGCAGAAGTGTATGAGCACTGGCTGCTGCGTCTAATGAAAACAAGGCTCATCATTAAGACCTTCTCATGACAGCTCTGCAGCAGTAAGTGTGAACAAGACTGTCTCATTAGACACTAACAGATGACTACCAAAAGGTATCACACAGGTGATTTTAATTTGACAATGTAACTTTGTTCTTGATATGCATGTCTCATTTTAAATTCCTATATAATTAGTGAAAAGAGGCAGGTGCTAAACTACAAACTAAACCCTTTCCACTGAGCAGAAAACCAGAGGGCATTCCTAACAGGCGCCCAAGTTAGGTGTTTTAATTTAAAAGCATGAACCTTCCCCTTTGGGTGCAAGCTGCCAGCGTCAGGTAAAGAATATTATAATATGTGAGGGTTTTTGTTCCACTGGGAGCTCATTTTCTGCTCATTAAGCAGGCAAAATCTTCTAACAGAAACAGAGGCAAACCACTTAGTAAGAAACAAGAATAATAAAGATCTAAGTAAACACTTGCAAAAAATTAGATACGCAAAACATTTCATTCTCCCAAGCAGATTCAAGTAGTAAAATAAAATTATATGCACACCTGCCAATATTGTGAGGAAAAAGCAGCACCATATTTTAATGTGCTGTAATTAAATACTGATCTTGTGGTTAAAAAGTATTCATCAGACACCATGGTGGTAATTCAAATTCACAGGGGAGCTATGAACAGCTCTTACACACCTTCAGGTAGTGTCTACAGCGGCAGTTTAGTGACTGAGAGTTTCACTCTCGGGTGCTGATGCACTGTCATCCATTCTGCATGCATACTATAACATTGGTGGACTGTCTTGTAGGGAAAACCAACTAATTTCCTCCAAGACAAGAATTAAAAGAACATTATGAGGGTTACAAAGTCAGGCATTCAAAGTAAAGGCATATCAAAGCTAAAAGCAGTTTTCTTTATTTTTTCCATTTCTACATTTGCTATTGCCACTTGGCTGCATACATCTTAACATCAATTTCATTCTCCTCTTGGTTCCAACTGAATCGCTCAGTTTTAAAAATTATTTCTTTCATAATTTGTTCTAAAATCTGACATACTATTTAGTTCAGAACAAGAGGCTTTTTGTCACCTTCTTCCCTCTGCCTGTTTTAAATATAGGTTTCCTATTTGGTAATTCTGTGGTGAAAGTACCAGCCAGTGTGACATATTTATTAAAATCCTTTGCTATTGGCCTTACAATAACATTAAAAGAACCATGGCATGAACTTTCACAGACTGTTCAATCCCCCCATTTTGTTCATGCATTAGGGAAAGAGAAATGTTTTCAGGATGTAAATAAACAAGTCCAAAATTAAGGCTGCACAGGATGTTTTATCTCTGGAATCTACCCATTCTGAGTTTCTGACATTGCAGAATTGCTAATGCATTTAAAATAGATGTCGTGTACAGGGTTTTTTTGGTTTGAAAAACAAACTAATATCCTTCCTTTCTCAAAACTTCAATTATGTGCTGCTTTCTGACATCCTCAATTCATGTGAAGAACTAAGAACTATGGATCCACCACAAAACCATTTTCTGTCCCTTCTCTTACAGCCTTTCTTAGGCTGGTGCTTCCTCACACATAACTCTCTTCATTTTGCCTTTCTTAGCCAGTTTTGGTGTTTACTGCTTAGCCTTCTGATTGGAGTCCATCCTCTCATTGTTCCACTAGAGTGGAACATTTTTTTCACCTTTCCAGTCCCTCACACAGGAAGCTCCTACTTAGGATCTACAGCCCTGCCAGTCCCATTTCTTCAGTTCAAGCCTTGTAAAATAGCCCCTGGCTATCTATACCTTAACTCCCTTCCTCATTCCTTACCCTAATCTCTTTGTCCAGCTGATCCTGACTGCTAAATCCTGGGCTATTTTATCTGGCAGAGTAACAGCAATACCCAGTTTCCACTGCCCCATAAGCCTCCAGTCCCTGTATTTCATGGTCGTCTTCAACCAGATCCCTTGTCCCAATCTCATCTTGCTCCCTGGGCCAAGGTCAGGCTCTCCTCTGTTATTCTTTTCAATTTTATAATTTTATATTATAATTTTATAAAACATAGGCAAGGAAGAGAAAGAGCCCCTGGTCTTCAGAGTGATGTCCAGAGCCGGTGTAGCCAGCAACGCTCCGGGAACTTCAGTTAGAGGAGAGGTCTGCTCAGCCCTGCACTGTCCCAGCCTGGCCACAAAGAGATAAACTTTAGGGAACACGGCTGAAAACATCAAGCAAGCATGAGCATTTTTGAATTATGCGTTCTTTAAGCAGCTTACAGCTTTGCCAGATTTGGGCTGATTTCACAGAGATAAAAGCTGTCCTTTAGCCAATGGCCACTTCTCTTCCAAGTGTCAAGTCTCCACTCAGAAAACACAGACGCATTCAGGCAGGAAAGTTTCCTTTAATGAGGGCCAAGCAGGACTTGAAAATACCTTTGGCAGCCCACACAGTATAGGTGAAAAAATCCGTTAAGGTCCACATTTTCTACATTAATACAAAGCCTACACTGACTCTCCTCCCACTAATGAGATCATGAAACGATGACCTGGAGATCAAAGATCCCACAGTTACTCTCGGAGTTTGACAAAGAAAATATTATCTTCACTGAGCAAAACAAGTTCTCTAGTCTCATTTTTAAAACAAGAAATAAGAAATAAGAAAATTGGGGGGACTAATTCTTATTAATTTCTACATGAAGCATTTCAGCTAGAATTTTCCCAAAAGACCTGCATCAGTCATACACCCCAGCATAAGGAGAAGTCAGATTTCAACGCAGACAGTTATAGTTTGACTACATTATAAGCATCTGAAAACAAAGTCTGTAATGGGAAGTGTCAGGCAACTTTAACAATAGGTGGGGCTGATGTAACCACTTTATCATAGGGAAACACACTACATATGCAGGGAGATCAGCCGTAAAATAACCTCCTTCCCGTTATTACCCTGCAGATCCAGTAGCTCCCACACTTCAAGCCACTTGAATTTTGGCAGCCCAGTGACTAACAGCCAGCAGCACAATTTCAAGCTGATGATAAAACACGAACCTCTCAAAACAACTCGTAACGGCTTTTCCAGCTTGTGATTTTCAATGGGCGAAATTAACAGTAGTTGAACGCTTGCTGCTACATTAAATGTTCTAAGTCATCAGTAATTTCTGGAAATTTCTCCAAACCTAAACCTGTAGCTGATAGATATTTTCTGATATACTCAATAAAGACACTTTGAATCCAGACAATAGTTATTAAGGGTGAGATTATCTCCTAGGTACTTCCCCAACCCAGTGCACAATGAAAAAGACTATTATGATGCCGATGGGTATTTCTGCAACGTGGGACTTCACAGGGAGCTGTACACAATGTATTTTGCTTGGAGTGCACTTGATAAGCTGTTGTTGCTGCTTTGGGAAAGGGGCACCCTACATGTTAGTGAGTATTGCTCCAGAAGCCAATTCTCCCAAAAGCTGGCTGAGACAGAGTCCTGCTCTCATAGTCTAGAACACAAATGCACGATAGGTGCAGCACAGAAAAACCTACATCGACTTACTGTACATATAAATATAGACATGCAATTAAGTCACAACAGATATGAATCAAAACAAAACCAACAAAAAAAATAATTAATTACCTACTTTGACAGATTCATACCTGCAGTCTTCTCATTTTAAAGCAAAAAGCCAGGAGAGAGAATATTCAAATTTCTTGCCCATTTGGGTGGCTTCTTTGCACATGTTCCTGAATTTTCAGCTATGATGAGATCCTCTCATTGGCAGTCACCAAGAGGCTGATATGACCATGAAATGAGGAAACACAGTGAATGAAAAATAAGGTACTAGCACCACCGTTTGCTGAGGGCTGGAAAAACTAGCAGAAACCTTAAGACTCCGTGTAGACCTATTTCTATAGTGCTAGCTGCTTTTAACTCACTTACCGCAGCTGCTATTGGAGATGCTTGATCAAAACATGTTTTCAGCATTAATTACTTGCCAGGAAAATCTTAATGAAGTCCAGATGATGATTTTTATTCCCAGCACTATAAATTTTCATGTGTAGAAACAGTTTCATACAAGGGCTTTTCTTCAGTTTTTTGAGTTAAACAAAAATATTACTGAGAGCTAACCATATACTGGAAGTGAACATACAGTGGCTGGCAGAGGTGGACTAAAACAGTTTAAGACAATTACTCTGCCTCTGGAAAACACATATTTTTACTGTTGCCCCTTGCTATCCCAACACTAAGAAATATGGGGTTTCTGCAAAGTGACCCTGGAAGGAGTGAGCTCTCCTCCTGTAGTGGAGCCGTTCCCCACTGTCACATGGTGTTTCCATTTCTGCCTCCTGTTTCCTGAAGCAATTTAACTTTGCTTCTAAGAAAAAGGAGGTGTGTGAAGCAGAAAAGTAGCACAAATCTTATTTAAGCAATTTAAAGGAGTGCAGTCTGATTTTAAAAGATACTTGTTAAGAAACAGATTTCGACACCTGTATTGCGAAGCGCAAATGAGATCAGAATTGATGTAGACTTTTGAAATCTAATTTGCTTCTGCCTTCTCTGCTGTCTGCTAGTTTCATTTTGCTCCTCTTGAGCAACAAATGTAGCTGTTACAGATGACAACCATCAAATCAATTCATTAAAACGGATGCATTAAGCCTTTCAGTGTTTCAAGGAAAAACTACTGTGGAGGGGAAATGCTCTAATGTGGGACAAAAATAGGTCTACAAACTTTTTACAAAATTAATAGAAACATTTCTATTACATTAATACGTTGATAAACTTTTCTGTTATCAAGACATTACTGTTGGCCCAAATGACCTAGTAAATGTCCCTTTTACAAAGTTTTTAAAGTCACATTTTTCATTCCTTACTCTGGCTCCTTCTTCCTTATTTAAAAAAAAACAATAAAAATTTTCATTAGATTTAGATCTGTGAAAAAGATAAAGAGCAAGAAATAACTATTCCATCTCATAATAATATTATCTGATATCTGCTCAGTGCAAAGTAAGTTCAGGAGGGGGTGAGAAAGAAAAACTAATGTGTATCTTCCTCCACTTTTTAACTCTTTCCTGAAAACCATTTAGACTAGGCCCACCACCCCAAGATTATTGTTGCAAATCTCATTTAATTTCTTCCTCTGCCAAGTCTTTCCACAAAGAGCACACTTTCATCATCCAAAAGCTTCAAAAAACAGATACCTGAAGCTACCAGGTAGGCTAAGGTCCATGTACCAGTGTGGATTCTGGTTCCCCAACCTCTGAAGATCCCTAAACAATTTCTCACTGTCACAGTCTCAACTTACTTGCATTAAGAAAGCATCATCTACATTTATTTTTATAATTGGCAGAACTGAGATATAAAATAAGTGCACATTAGGTGATACAGAACAAAGATGAGAAAAAGAGTTCTTTAGAGAACTATTAATTATGGCCTCCTATTTGGCTGGTGTCCCCCAGGATAACACTATGGAAGTTAACAGAAACCCTTTGATGTGCACAAGTTGAGGCCTTTGCATTAGATACACAAAGGGACATAGAAAAATATTTATATTGTTTATATAGGGAGACAATGAAAAAAAGCAGGAAAGTACAGTCCAATTTTTTTTAAACTGTTTTTTTTGATCAGGTAGTTTCACATATTTTGTATCTTTTATCCACCTTGCGCAGTTTCATAGCATCAAAATGGATGTAAAGCTTTCTTGCTGTCTTTTTCTCAGAAATTTTCTCCACCTCAGATTTTCTCTGCTGTGTAATCACTTCTAAAGCCACCTTAAAAACTACCCATTTCTTGGAGAAGTATTGTCAGGATTTGTCAAACTCCTTATTGTCATGAACTGTTTCAATATACAAAACGCATTTTCAGTTTTAGGATCATGCCGTTTCTTCTGGTTCTTCTGTCTGAGCAGTTATTCTTCTCTTAGATATTTCTGACTCAGGAATTGTATTCACACAATCCAAAACAACTCAAACCATAAAGAATTGCTGCATGCTTTCAATTATATGTTGATTTCACATCCTTACTGTGAGTGACCTTCCTTTTCCTCAAAGCATAGGAAAGTCCTCAAACTACATTTCTCAAATGTTTTTCAAAAATTTTGATCCCTTGTCCCGAGTCACAGCTGACAGCTATATTTGCCAAACTCTCTAATCTTTCCCAGACTGATTGGGTTTTTCGCATTATTGGTAAGTGTATTCAGACCTGACTCATTTCAAATGTGACTACACCCTAATGGCAGCCAATAACCAGACTCCTACTCTCCAGTTTCACATATGTATATATATATACCGTCTCCAAGTAGGCAGGACACAGACAAACATGGTATAGCAGTATACTTTTTATGTTTCTTCTTTCTAACCTTTTTTAGATTGTTTCTGTTGTTCTTTCTGCTCTTCAACAACTGCACTCTGACTGAAGACTAACACATCTAACTATACTGAAGTACAGGTCAGCTATGGAAAACACATTTTAAAACTGCCCAGAGTATATGCACAAAAGATACGGGTGCCATGAAACAGAAAAACAGGAGCAAAGTCCATGGTTTGCAAATGACCATACTCCACACCATAAGCAGATGACGGATGCCAGAGCTGTGGGAAACGAGAGGACAAAAGACATGGCTAAAGACACCAGCAGCTTAGCAGGGGGAGCAGCTTCACTCTTTCGAATAAAGAATGTACATTTCTGGTACTTTACAAAAGAAAAATGGATGTTAAAAGAATAAATACATGATTTACCTATTAAGACAGAACATCTAGTTTGCGTGATAATCTTACTGGGAGCTGTGGGTTCCTGAAACTTCTACAAAAACAAGAGCTAAGTACATCTTGAAATATTATTTGTTCCCTGGTATGAGGAATGCTGCAACAGACACAAAATACTCCCTTGGGGTGGACATGGCATGGAGAGACTTTGATCAGCGTGGTGATGCAACTATTCAAGCTGACTCTGGAGTTAAACATGTGTCCAGCTGATGGTATCGCAGGCAATCGCGTTTAGAGGATGATATTTTTTTAATTCTTTTCTTAAAGGGGATATAAGCAAGACGGCGATAAATAAATCAACTCCTAACCCAGAACACGAGGGAATTTCTTTGTACTGGTGAGTTATTCCCGTGCAAACTTCCTTGCGCAGGGAAGTTACTCAACAACTGTCCCCCATCTGTGGGAGCCAGCCCTAGCCCTGGCCCTTCCCTGCGGTCAGCACCAGCCATGAGACAGTGTGGATGGGCTCTGCTGCGGCGGGTCACGCAGCTGCTGTTTCTAGGCCACTCTCTCTATACAGAGTTAAACCACTTCAAAATCCTATCAAATTTAGGTAAACAAGAAGCTGTTAAAGTTTTATCCCACAATCTGAAATGTAAATCTCTACATAAAATGGTTGCCTGTCTTAGGAATAATCTCCATAGTCCTCTTTTTTGCCCTGTCAGCTTTAGTCAACCAGTTTTACTGTTGGGAAGAGTTGTTTGACTAAAGTGAAAGTAAACAACATTTTAAAGGGATTAAAACATACCATTTTATTTAAAACAAATTTATGCTATCAAGATACCCAAAGAATCCCTGATGAGCAAGAAGTATCGCTGAGAAAGTTGATACTAATATTTCCGCCATACAATTTCCTTAATGCTTTTGTAATGGATGCACAAGGAATGCATCTATGAAAATAGTGTATTTTCCTTTCAAAACAACAAAGGTCACTTAGTTTGTGTACTGACAGACTGGGTTTTCAATAGGTGACCTTTATCAGATTGGCTGACTGACAGCAATTTGGTCGGTCATTCTGTTAAAGGCAAATGTGTATTTCTTGGCCCCAGAATAAAAGTGTTAATTGGTTAACAGTATATCAGGCCCTATTTCAGTTCAATACCCTTTTGTGGTTGTTGCTAGAATCAAGTTTCTTTATCTTGGTATTTAGCTAAATTACTAGCAATAAAATTAAAGTAAATTTAAATCAATAATTGCATTCAGAAACTTTATACCAAAGCTGTAAACAGAACCCAGTCCTATGAGCCATCTCCAACAGGGGCTAAAAAATGCAGGCTGCTCAAAGAGAATTTCCGCTCCCCAAATAACTGGGCTGTTCTTATTAATGCCCACGTTTTCTTAGCACAAGGAGGAAGACTCCACAACTGAACTCTTTTCGCTGCCTACATTGATACATCACATGGTCTGATGTTTTCATCAGGTTAAACTCACCTGGCCACAGCAGGGCAAATTCCGATACCCTTGGGGGCGGGACGCCTTCAGCTCTTCAGGAGGTTGCTCTTTCCAGAGGTACACGCACTAAGTGGCCAGCCACGGTCGGCTAAGGATGCTGGGCTCCCTTCTTTGCATCTGGTAGACGATCTAAACCAAACGACAGTGGAAAAAGCAGCTAGTTGATGTATCATGTAAAATACGTTGATCCTATAGTTCTGTGACGGCGACCAACTGATTGAATTAGTTCAGCAACCTTTTGAAGCGCCGACCGAGCACCCTCAGGGCTACGACACGACACTGTTAAGCAACAGCCTCCAAGTCTCACTGCGCGATTGCAACAGCGCTGCTAGCGCTTCGTCTCCCCATTCTTTTGATTCTTTTTTATTTCTACAGACGATATTTTTCTGTCAGTTGTTCCGAATTTGCGTTGTGTCACTGGCAGCTGCTGCCTGCTTCCCAAATAACAGCATCGTGCTGACTTTGTACCTGTTAGCTGGTTTATTTGAGTTGAAAGTTCCCACAAATGTGTCCATCGTCTCTGAAAACTTATCATCTGGTAAAAGAGTTCTCAGGCTTTTTCCTACACGGCCAACCCCTAAATTGTATTATGCACCGGCATTCGTCTTCCTACGTTATTTCTTACATTAGTAGCACGTTTCCTGTTCCACAACAGCTCTTCACACTAGCCTAGCCAGTAAAATACGACATCTGCAGTAAGTACCCAATTTGGTTTGCTACTAGTATATAGTAATAGGCTAAAACTTACAAGTACACATATAATGTAGTATGTTAAAGAAACTGCACTTGAAAATTTAAGGGATTTTGTATTTCACTTATTTTGGACTACCTAGACTTCTGAGCAGAGGAAAGAACACTTAGAAGCAGTTAAATAAGAAATCCCACAAGACCCAAACTATGTAACTCGTTGCTAGAATATAATTTCCTTCATTTTTAATTTGTCAGCTTGTTTTGTGGCTCATTAAAAAGCTGAAGTGTTACTCTTATTGGTAAGACTTTAAAAATAACTATAAATAAAATACTGAACTATAGCTTCTAACTGCAAAGCTGAGGACAGAAACAATACGGCAAAATACTGCTACAGCTAGTTAAACTGTTGAAAATATTACCAACCTTAGACAGATTTCTAATACATAATTATGTACTTCTGGCTGGAAAAAAACCTGAAATACATCTACCCCAGTCCCCTTCTTGTGACAGGAATGATCAGATTCTCTCCAGGGGTGTACACATCTGTCCCACTGACAGTCCTGTCACATCTTGATCACAGCCACTAGCACGAGTTCATGTGACAGATTTTCCCAGCCTAAATGACCGTTTCGGTAAATAAGCCCCTCCTTTTCTGCCTGTTTGTTACTGGCCTACTAGTATGCTCTTTACCAGTCTTTGGAAGCTGTTACCATTTCTCTACTACTTGTCTTTTAAAAAGAAACAAGAATTGACCATTACTAAATTACATGCCTTCAGCGGGAACACCACAAATTACTGAAAAATGTCATTTGTTTCAAGCAGGAATTTTATCTGGATTTCAAGAATAATAAAACACCATATAATTGATTTTACATGTGAATTGACTATAACCGAGTTCGATATGGCAAACATCACTTTATCCTATTTGATGAGCACACTCCACAGTCTCATGACTGGAAATCCTTATGTATTAGAAAACAATGCCCATCACGTGACTGGATGTATATAAGGAATATACATTATATCCACGTGGAGACTTCAGTAATTCAGGTGGCTCTTCTACACCAGCATCACTTTATCACTTTGCAGCCTGGTTCCGTTCCCTCATTGCACACCTCTGTGCCACCAGCACCCTGATCCCTCAGGCCAACCGTTCTCACCCATCCCACAGCACTTATTAGAGGAACCAGTCTTCACTTACCTCCTGCTTGCTGATACTTTGAGGCTTTTACAACTCTTCTTTTATATTTTGGGGTGAAGGATGTAACCCCTTCTTTAAATTGAACATCTGGGGCCTTTTGCATTCTTTTCAGAGCTCATATATTAAAATTATGTTCTTCTTCATGTGGAACTGTGAATGCCGACATGCCCAGCTAGAAAATTATGGTAGGCTTCCAGGAGAGACAAAACCCAAATGTATTCTGAGGTAATCAGAAGATCTGGGATTTTGATATTTCGACTACTCTGAAGTATAAATTCCAAGTCCCCTAATGTAGGTTATAAGCAGGTTGCTCCAGCTAAGACTGTCCCAAACAGGGGACTTTTCTCTTCGCTGCCAGCATGTCCTGCAGCAGCACTGGCTGCCGGAGTGGCCACTGCCCGGCGTGGGAGCAAGCCTCGCCTGCGCTGCCCGACCCACCGCTGCCCTCCTTCCATCCCGGAGCATCTTTCCCTCCTCTCTGAGGATCAGGTCCCTTTGCCTTTCATCCCCCTTAATGCATTTAGCTTCTCTTCCCTCACTCTCCTCTTCTGGTTCTTTTATACATGGCTGCTTGGCCCCTTATCATCTGGTCATTAATTGCTGCCTGAATTAACCCCTTCTTTGCTGGGCGTGGCTTGTAAACTACACTAGGAAATGTAAACTTGCTTCCTCGTCCTTCAAGGGCACTTCTGCATGTAAATATGAGGCTTTCCAAAATTTTCTGAAGACTGTTTTCTGATTTAAGAATACTTGTAATTTTTTTCCTAACATTCATCTGAGAACTCCTTATATAAACTTGTACTCATTTCAGATGTATTGCAGACTCTTTACACTTACCAGTGTTTACTGAGTTACTTTTTACATGGTAAATACACCAACACATATTTACATAAATACATAAATACAGCAATACATAAATACATCGATACATAAATACACCAATACACCAATACATATTTGCTTTTTTAGAAATTGTATTTCTCTGTCATTTGGTCTGCTGTTTCTTGCCTGTGACAAAATACCTCTTTTCACTAAACTGTGAATCCTGTTTCAGTTTTCTTCTCTTAGAAGCATAAACACCTTTTTTTTTTATAAACTGGATTTTATCATATCTCCTGTTTATCGTTCTAATTCCTCTGGGCCTACTGATGTTGATAAACACCCTCTATTTAGGATTATTTACAAATATTTGTGACAATTCAGCTATTTTATAAGGGAGAGTGAAAGCAACTTTAAAATTGCTAAATCCTATTCCAGCATAATTCTAACCCCCTTTCTACATGGTCTACCGAACAGGCTGGAGTGTAAGCGGTGGCATTCAGACTGCACCTGAGTTGAACTGCTTTTCATACGTTTCATTGAGAAATGCATCTTGTTTCAGTGAAGCGAACATGTAGTTCCTTTAGCAATTGTTAAATTGGAGGTTCTGTTGTACTGCAGGAAGATCTGTGCTCTGTAGTAATTCCATGTCAGGAAATGCAGAAACCCAAGAGAAGCAATGAAGGCTCAGGTCCAGATGCTGCACAGATGTGACAGAGTCAGAGGATGCAGCCATCCATCCGGCTCATGCTTTGCTGCATTTTTCAGCAAGTTACTTCACTCTGTTGTAGTTTCTCTGCCTGTAAAGACAGAAACAATGGGCCAGCAGTCCTTTGTCAAGCACTTTGAGATCCTGCCGTAGAAAGTACTACGTCAGAGCACAGTCTTATTATTAATAATTAATAAATCACAAGTAATTATTAATGATTTCTTTCACTGCAATTTAATACAGTTTATTTGTAGCTATTAATAAGTTATTGTTAAAACATTTGCAAAGAAATGTGTTTATTAGAAATTAGCATTATCATTTTGTTATCATCAGTATGACTATTATTTGGTGGATGGTACAGTGTATTTTCTCTTCATCACTTCATAGTATTTTTGTATTCTGACACTTCTCTTTGCAATGTTAATTTAATTACACATGGGCAATGGTGTTAAACCTGGACTTAAGGTCTACAGAAAAGGCACCAATTAAGGGAGAACATTACCATGGTGTTCATTAGTTAGAGAGCTGCTTTCCCAGTATATTCTCAAAAAGTAAACAAGGTGTTAAAAGGAAAATATTGGCAAGTGTCTCACCCAAGTCCCTTGTAAATCTTTATTCTTCTCCAGGAACACAATTCCAGCTTCCCAAAGCACAAGAGGAAATGGCAGAGACTTGCACAGTTGTGCTGCTGCTGCTGCTGCAAGTATTCATTCTTATTTTTATAAAAAATATGAATATTATCCTGAGAAGCCTTTTTCTGTTTAACATTGAATAACAAGGGCACTAATCTGTGCCTAGCTGAGAAACAGCGGAGTGGTAAAACCAGAGGAAGTGTTAACTTCTGACTACAACTCTAAGACAAGCATAGTCTCATTTGTGAAATATTTATTGAAAGTGTACTCTGTTCAGACATTTATTCTCCAAGGTAGCCCAATTTGCCACTGAAAGTATGTGGTCATCTATAAGAGACTTTTCAGAACAGCTTAAGCAAGGAATCGTTTAGCATTAAAAGACTGCAATTTTGGGCATGTGAAAATTACAGTCCATCTTAGAAATAAATGTCATTACAGTTTATTGTAAGCTAAAAGCAAAACTAGAAGCAAATAACATAGAATGATATTTCCAAATTTTTCTAAAGAAAAAATTCAACAAATTATAGGGAGTCTAATATGTAACCAAATATAAAATCCTAATATTCCAGTGCTTCATCTACAAAAAATTTAAAGAACTTTCTAAAGGTGGGCAGGCAACTGTAATTCCCTTCCTTTCAAACAGAGAATAAAAACTTCAGTGCTTAACCTTTCCAGAACTGGAGCCTTGGACCATAGAGCAGAAAGGAACGTTCTCCTATTATAAAAAATATTTTTTTTTTCTGACAAAAAAGTAGCTTGCAAATGTGTTTTGGGGGTTTAACTATGACAGAGATAAAGGCCAAAAGTATGTAAAAAACCGCATCTTTTTACACATTTGGATATTCACAGAGTTTTGCAGAATCTGATTCATACAAGTGCTGTCATGTTTGTAACTAAATAGCTGGCAGGATCAGTTTTTAACTAACTTGCAGGATTTGGGTTGGCAAAAGGGAAAAATCTAGTTATTAGAGCACTGGGATTTGTAAAACGGAACAATAAAATATTTGACATTCATGAAATTTTCCTTTTCAAAGGAAAGTAGTGCAAACAGTAACTGTATATTGTGTGAACTACACCATTGATGCTGTTAAGGACGTGTGGTAATCACCAGTAATTTTTTCCTCCTGTAAGAAGCATTTATCTATTAAATTTACTAGTTTGTTTGTTGAGTAGAGACTTTGTGATGGTATAACTATAATTATCTTTCATTGAACACACATAGAAAAGACTTTTAAAATCCTGTTTTATTTAGAAACTATAAAACAAATTTTTCTATCATATGGAGGAGACACAGCACTC
This sequence comes from Burhinus oedicnemus, assembly GCA_008921705.1. Classification (NCBI taxonomy): domain Eukaryota; kingdom Metazoa; phylum Chordata; class Aves; order Charadriiformes; family Burhinidae; genus Burhinus; species Burhinus oedicnemus. The sequence continues at coordinate 1,252,033 of VFFE01007510.1, forward strand.
TCAGCTGCCATTCAAAGCTGGACTTCCTCTGAGCTTCTGGGCTTAATAACATACTGAATGGAGATCCTTCGGTGAGGCGTTTCATCCCACCGAAGCTAGGCAAACTCACCAAGACACCGGTTACAAGTCAAAAGCAACATCTTTATGCTCTTGCTTCTCCCCACCTTCTTCCACCAGTGGAACAGGGAAGGGTTGGGAATTCATCCAGAGGGAGAAGTGACTTTTCTTCATGATAAATCTTTTTTTGTGAAAAAACGCCACCTTCTGAACATTTTGCATTTTTCCAAATAGATGAATCGGTCTAGCCGTGTCCTTGGGAGACTCATCTCCCGCAAGGGCCAAGCAGTGGCGGGCAGTCAGGGACCAGAAGTCTTGCTGGGGAGAGTCAACCCACAGCGCCCTGCATTCACAAGATGAAACTGTAGCGTAGTCATCTTGGTGAGTATTAATGGGTAAACGGCTTCTGAAGGTGGCAGCGAGAAGTGGGAGGGATTTCCCATTGATTTCGCACCTTCTCAGTATGAAACAGCAGTTGCCATTATGTTAAGCAAGAACCTGAAACGTGCTATGTGAGAGAAATAGAATTAGTTCTGTCTTAGGAATTCCTACATTTCAAAAACATATATTTTTCATTCTTGTATCCAGACCATTTTCAAACCAACTTTTTCTTCACACTTTTTCCCTGGCCCCTGCCCCACCCCCCACCTTCATTTTGACAGTATTGCTGAAGTCTGACGGAGGCAGGAAGCAGATTGTTTTAGTTTTGGCTGTATCTGGTTTTCAAACTCACTTTGTGTCCCTGAGTTTCAGAGGATATTCATCCTCATAACTCCAATTGATCTTTAACAGGCATTCTGCATTCTCTTCACCTCCAAAAACCAGATATTAAAGCCCTTCCGGTACGCAGAATGCATGTACCTAAACACAGTGGAAGGACTCCAGAAAGACTGCATGTCTGGTCTCCTGCTGGTGTGGGATGCTGGGAGTAGTGCCGTTCGTGCAAACAGATTTGATTCAAGACAGTCCCTGTGAGAGGTGGACAAGGAAGCACACAGCGCTTGCCAAACAGTAGCCCGGTGGCACGCACCACTGCTAGAAGGCACCTGTAGCAACTGCAGTGATGCACAACAAAACACTCTTTCATAGGTTTTTTCCATTCTATGTCACCTTGCTTCCTCCCACTCTTCCTCCTTCATTTGGACATGCAAGTGCTGTTTTTCTCATGCTGTTCCCGGGTTTTCCCCTTACTGCACCCAACACTCTAAGTTCAGTCTCCCGCCCTTGGCTTCCCCACCCTGTCCTTCATCCCAGTATCTCTGACCAGGAAGCTCTGATCAGCTCCCATCCTCACTGTTACCCACCGCTCGCTTCCCAGGCTTCAGCTTTCCCAAACGTTTGTCCCCACATCCCTATCCCTATCCACCTTTTCCTTTTTTTTTTCCCCACAGCCCACCTTTCCTGTATCTGTCCCGTGAACCTTCCTTTCTCCTCCCTTCCCTGTGAAACCTGCCATAACTAGCTCCTTCCCGAGTCGGTCTCTTTTCCCTTGTGGCTTTGAGCCGAACCACTCCTTCCGCTCCCACTTGTTTCCAGTGAAAAGAGCACTGGGAGCAGAGAGATGTGTCAACTTTTGTTCTGGCCCAGAGCAGCCAGGAACACTCATTATAAAGAAGGTCATTTTTTAGTCTGGCCTAAATTGCTCCAAATTGCCAGATTTTTATTTATGGATATAGGCAAATTATGGGTTTTCCATTAGTCTTGTTCTTATCAATCACTGAACTGTTCTGCTTGAATTTTCAAATGAATAAATTCTGCCAGCTGGCATGGAAGACTTCACTCTTCCTGTAAATAAAAGCAAAGCATCACATTGCCTTACAGGCAATGGTACTGGTGCTACAGACACATATATAAACTGAACTCCCAAACCATTCAAGAATTTCCTAGGAAAACCACAGAGGGAACATTTTTGGAGAAATACAACCTCTTCTTTGACTTTCAGGCCAGAAAGCTGCTATAAAGAACTATATTAGAAGTATTTGAAAACACACCACTAAAGAATAAAAAAGCTGTTGTAAAAAATTTTATCCTAACAGGGGGGGATTTTGGATCTCTGTCACTTGCTGGCACAGGCATTGCCATGCATAGAGCTTCATGAGACTGAAGGGAAGCTTACCTACCTTGATTCGAAAACCAGCTGGGCAGCAGTCCTCGGGCACTTCGTCAGCCCTTCCTCCTGCTCCAGCTTCCTTTTATCCCCATACATCGTGGGCAGACTTCCAAGGGCAACTAGCTCTTCTTGTTTCTATCCTGAAGCTCACTCACAAGTCAGGAGAAGTTTATAAATCTTTACAGTTAAGATTTATCACCAAAGAATTATTCTGCGCACTCTGAACCCATGACATTATTTTCTGTTTAGGTCACTAGTCTAAATCCATCTCTGTTTACTGGCTGCTTTTTCAAATATTTATTCTTTTTTGATTCCTGTGATCTCCATGGCCTGCTGTCTTGAACTGTTGAGATGAATCGTTGCTAACAGTGAAAAAGGGAACCAATTTTCAAGCATATTTTTAGCCACTTGCATCAATCCATTTCAGCTCCATGACTTTGTGAGATGCGTCTCAAATACTCTCTGTCCCCACTACCTTCCACAAACCCTCAGGCAGCTAAATGTCATCAATACATGCTTAGATTTGGATCCCTAAATGTTGTATGAGCCACACTACTTCTCCATTCCTGCTGGACGCTCCCCAACACTGTCATCTAACTTCTGTTCAACTGTTCTCAACCCATATTCTCAAAGGCAGCCAGACCCAGGTAATGGTGTCACACGCTGAAGTGACACCATAGAAGTATAATTCTAAATGTCTGTAATACCAAACAATATCAAAATGATTAGGCATTTATATTAGTGTGATAATCTTACCACTAGTCTAGCACTTTTCTGCATAGCCTGGCTCGGACCGATCTCCAAGGAAAGCTATAAGGGACTTCTACACTGTAACCTGCAGGTTTCCTCCGTCTACACTGATGGCCATAGGACTTCTGCTATAAAAATGGGTGCAATCTGCTTCACAAACATCTGCACCTGCACTTTTCTGGTTTGTCTGCTGCCCTCATTTTAGCTCCTTCTTCTTACAGCTCCACCTCCCTGCCACGAACCAGCAGTACCTGTCTGTCCCCTTGTCATATGCCTGACATAGGCTTGCTACTTCATAGGATCCCTTTCGGTTGACCAAAACCTTTCTGCTCTTTCTCCTCCCCACACAAGTGCATACTTACTGCCCCCACCCCAGCAGCTCCCGAAGAAGACCTAAAAGGGGTATGAAGCATCTTCAAGTGTCTGCAGCAGTCTAGAAGACTCTGCAGTCTTGCAAAAGAAAGCGAACTATATCTTGGTGTCTGCCGAACCCTGCACAGCGCTGCAAAGGTCCGGTCACAGCCTGGCTAGAGGTGAGGTGCACAGAGCTGGAGGAGCTTGCCAGGGCTGAGGGACAGAAAGTGGCAGCAGAGCAAGAGCGTGGACAGATTTCTCCAGCAGCCCAACACAACCTGGCTGACACTGGCGCTCCTGCAGGGGACAGGCTTGAAGCCTCGAAGGATGAAGAACAGGGCTGGCCACAGAGATTTCGCTGCAGATGAGCAATCTGTGAAAGGTCAAGGTGAGAAAGATACTGTTAATGACGGTAAATGTAACAGCGCGTGTGAAGGCTAAGAAAAAACAGCAAATGACTTCAAAGAAAGGTCTGAGAGTTGCCTGCCAGCACTGTATTTCTGCTTGTCCTTTGGGATGCCTGTTGGGTTGTGAATCTCTGACCATCCCTGAGGGCAAGAAGGCAGCCAGAGTGGCTGCCCGTATCAATTTATACTGCTACTTTATAACTCATATTGTGTATTTTTACACTGTTACTGCAGTATGAAGGATACGCAGAAGAAACGCTCCGAAATACTTGTCTTAGTGGTTCTTACTTCTTCACTGTGCCAGCCTGAGCCCAAGAGGAGTCTGCCCATCAATCAAAGCACAGGTTACAGACTGTTGGGACCAGAGGCGGCTCTTCGATCTGCCCAGATTTACAGCCCCGTTTGCAAGGCTGTCCTTAGCGCCCTGCCGCAGTCCGCAGCGCTGCAGTGGTCGTGCTCATCCTCACGGTACAAAAACATGACCAGAAGGGGAAAGGGCTGAGTCAGCTCTGCTGGCGCGTTGCTGCCTTCACAGCAACACTGGGGAAGGTCTTCCAGCATCCCACAGCTACCACCCCCTATTTGTGTTGTAACCAGAGCTCCCAGCGCACGGCCTGATGAGCAGCAGAGCATCCCAGCTGGCCAGGGTCATGGCTGAGGAGGGGACTTGGCAGCCGACAGCGAGACAGATGGTACGCAGCAGCGTGAGCACACCCAGAGAGGCTGCCCAGACGCAGGCAGCCCTTGGTGGTGGGCTCCGCTGCCCGCAGGGCTGCTCGCAGGGCAGGGGCAGAGGCTGGCTGCACCGCCAGAAGGCAGAATCCTGGTGTTGGAAGGCGAAACTAAGCTGCTTGTTTTGGAATGGATTCAAGCCTCGTAATCAGTGCCCTAAATAGCATTTGTCGCTACTAAGGTGTGGTAAGAAGAATATTTTGTAGATCAAGTGGTTTTTTTCAGATTAAATTACATTCAATGGTTTATTTAAAAATAATATTAACAGTAAATTGAATGTTTGGGTTATGACCAAGCACACATTTTCCCCACCTAACACTCTAACATTCCGTTTCCAAAAAAAAAAAAAAGCCCAAATCATCATTTTGTAAACATAGAATCCTAGAATAGTCATCTAGTTCCAACCCCCTGCAATGAGCAGAGACGTCTTCAACCAGATCAGGTTGCTCAGAGCCCCATCCAACCTGACCTTGAATGTTTCCAGGGATGGGGCATCTACCGCCTCTCTGGGCAACCCGTGCCAGTGTTTCACCACCCTCATCGTAAAAAATTTGTTCCTTATATCTAGCCTGAATCTTCCCTCTTTTAGTTTAAAGCATTACCCCTTGTCCTATTGCTACAGGCCCTGCTAAAAAGTCTGTCCCCATCTTTCTTATGTCTCCTTTAAGTACTGAAAGGCTGCAATAAGGTCTTCTCCAGGCTGAACCACTCCAACTCCCTCAGCCTGTCCTCATAGGTGTTGCACATACATAGCCGGGAGCCTAATCCTATTCAGCTCCCAGCCTAGTTAGACTTCCTGCTCTCCAGTCCCATCCGCAGCATTCCCAAAAGCCATCTGACTGTTAGTTTCTCTACTTGGGACCACTTGGAAGATAACAGTTTGGACCCCATTTGCTCACACTGTAATCTTCTTTTTCTTGTTTCTCTTACTTACCAAAAGTGTATGTAATCACAGGGAAAAAAATAAAACATATCTCAGCTGTTTCATTTATTGCCTTCTGAAAAGAAGTGTTCTTCTTTGTCTCATGGCTCATTAGCTGACACTAAAACTGTCAGAAAAGTAATCTATTTTGTTCAAGAAAATTGTCTTGTTTTGTAGATCTTTTATTTCTGACTCAGTTATTCCTGAGTAATTATGAGTACAGTCTAATAAAGTCATCCTCCTTTCTTCCAGAAAAAAGCACTGCCATAGAGGATTCGTACTTGTTTTGACAGAAGAACGAAGCAATCTGAAATCTTCCATTTGAAAAGGATTATGTTTGAACGTTCTTTCCAATTTCTACTCTGGCAAACTATCGCTTTTTCTATTTTCCACATAGTTAACTAATTTTGTTTTCTGTGCTTCAGTAATATCAGAGATTCCTTTTCTCTAAATTCATAGAGAATTTAACTTCATTTTGTTCCATTCCTCCCCCTTTTTCTCTTTGATGGTCAAGAGAAATGGTCAGTATCTGTAGTCTTAAAAAACACTTCTATTTTGTATGAAAAAGTTTGGGAGAATACATGATCCAGTAGTCTTTTTCTCTAGCAATGTGCCTCATTCCTCACCTGCTTTTTTTTAATTTAAAATCTATTATTACTTGGGTCTTCCATATTTTCCCTCCCCTGCACCATCATAATGTGCAAAATAATCCAGTAAATGAACAGCCCTAGGAAAACATGGATGATGCACACATCATCCACAGAAAGAAAATGAGGAAAAGCAAACAAACCACTTTATGCAGTAATAATAAACTCTAGAGCAAAATAAGTCTGAGTCATTTAATATGATCTGTCTTTATGCTTCCTAATTATAATTCAGCAAAGCATTTTAATGCTTTTGCACTTAATTTCTTTGAGGAATCATGGTTCTACTGCATTAATTCCTGTGTTTCAAAGAATGTATTATCAACAGTATGCTGTAGAGACAAAAATTCTGTTACATATATTTTAATACGCTCATAACATTATAACACTGATTGTTCTATTTGCATTGTGATTTTATTAGTACAATGTTTATCACATGTAAAGTATTTCCTTTTAATATCTACAATTGCAACATTCTAATCTTTTAAGTTTTGCCTTTTTTTAACACTGCCAATCTGAAATAATGACGTTGTCTTCATTGGAGTTGGTTCAGCTATTATTTGAGAAAAAAAAATCTAGCCCTGTACCATTCTGTGATTTCACACATATTACTTTTTTTTTAATATGCATTCTATTGATAAATCAAGAGTAATTATGAACAGAAAGCAAATTCTTAATCCCATACCTTTTATTAATACAAACAAACCATGTAAAAATAATCTACCAAAAGAGGGGTGTCTGCTGACACAGCCTTAATACACACTTTCGGATTTCTATCAGATCTGTCTTTTGTTGAATACATCTTGGTTTAAAAAATAAGAAAACTTTGGAAACAAATGTTGAAAACATTCATAAGCCTGTTTTATTTTTTTTATTTTTCCAAAAGGAAGACTAAGCTCAATGCTGTTTAAAACAAACCTTAAAAAAAGATTGCAAGTCAGTTTAAACTTTGTTCAGGGGTTAATTAAATTGCATGGGTCAAAAATCACCTGAACTTTGTTCATGTCAAATTACTTCTTTACTTTTTTTTTTTTTTTTTTTTTTTTTT
>VFFE01007510.1:1259076-1358749 GCA_008921705.1 Burhinus oedicnemus
AAGTAAAGCAAATACAGGGAATATTAATAGTCAGCTAAGAGGCCATATTCCTTGATGTACATTAGCATTAATATTTCAAAAAATACAGATCCATTGTGTAAAAAAAAAAAAAAAAAAGAGGCATTACAAAACCCTTATTCTGCTCTCTGGTGGCTTAACACGCAAGACAGTAATCAAGCTTTGCTACCAGCTTCATGTGAAAACCTGCCTCCTCTGAATTACTTCAGAGAACTTTGCTGGTGGCTTCTGTGAGGCTGGAACTTCACTGCCGGTGCCACGGCTGGTCACGGGGTGGCAGGATAAAAGACTGCTGAGCATGGTAGGAGATTTTAAGTCTCTTGGCAGACATCAGGAAATCACCTCACAACCATAAAATATGGCCAAATATGCATACTTACTTCATGACTGGCACTCTCAGAGACTATTTCTTAAAGTATGAATGTATTATCTGGGCTGAGTGGACCTAATTTTGTAATGCAGTTTATTTAACTTGCAAAATATGGTAAAATATGCTTCGTATAATATTTATTAACGTAGATGAAGAAAACAGGTTTTGTTGTTTAGTCATAACTCAAGTAGAAGTGCCTATACAATGAGCAAAACAAACTGAAACTACTTGTATTCTCTCACAAATAATTAGAAAATTATTACATCCTTTTCCACCCTCTAAATTCCTAACCAACATATCCTGACCAAAAATATTTACATTTCAACCTTTATTTTATTTTCAAATTGTGGTGTTTTCCTAAGTTTAAGTCTATATAATTTAATATTAACTTTTTTCCTTTATTCCATTCACTTTACCTGAAAAACAATGTTACATTATAAAACAAGAAATGAAATTTATTTTAATCCAGGTAGCTACAGGAACATAAGAATATATGATTTACTGTATCTCCTCAAATGACTGATTTGCAAAAGCTTGGGTGTTTTTTGTTTTTTTACTAACAAGTCATTGAGATGATATGATTCTTCAGAGGCAAGTGAAATAAAAACAACCTATAATGCTTTCAGTCCCTAGCCAGATACCAGAATTACCACACTTACTTGAAAAAGTCTCATTTTTCTTAAAATAGTATGCCTAGTTTTAGCAAGTGGGTTATCATTTGCTGAGATACTGTAGAAAGTCCACAATGGTCAGAAATAAATAGGTAAGTCTTCTTTACAGTTGTACACAACCATATAAAATATATAATCAGAAGAGACAACTAAAAAATACAGAATCATGTTTGAGTGTGCTATTAAGAGAGTTTTATTGTTCTAATTTCTTTTTAAAAAATTGTGAAGATTAACAACACTCAGAAAGGGTGACAGACAAGTGGATTTCATGATTAAGAGGTGATTTTGGACACCTCATCATTGCTTTTTTGAAGATAAAGGCTTTAGTAATTCAACTATTTTCTGTAGCGGATAAGCATTTTAAAATAACTTTTTATTAACTCAGAAGAACTGCCACTTATTTGGCCGATGGATTAATTGCCCAAGGAATACAGCAGCTAGAAGAAAAATTTTCAAGGCATCATGACCAAGGGCAACATGCAATTTTACCAAATACATCTCCACCAGGCATGTGACTGGAGCCTGCGAAAGAGCCTTTGCTGAAAAATCTTAACTTTTTGTTTTGGCACAAGAGCAGTCTAAGGAAAACAACCGAAGAAAAAAAATCCCTTATTCCAAAATTGTGATAATTCTTTGTCTAAATTCCAGCTAATGGTCTTGAAACTCAAGTCCTTATGTGTAAAAATGCAGAGAGAGGTCCCATTTTGCAAGCAGAACAGCAGCGGGACAACCCACACTTTATTTCACATCCCTGTCACCCAGAGGTAAAGCACAAGGAATGTCACTGAAGCTGACATTCATTAGCAAGTACTTCCCAAAACTGTGAACTGACCCCGGGTGGCCCATGCCTTCAGTGCCTCTGCAATGAAACTGGAGGGCTCTACATTGTTCATATATTGCCTATCATTTTCATAACTGAAGTACTATGCTGCCCAGGGATTTTCCATTTGCTGTCTCTAGGCTGCTGGCTTTACTCTATCCATTCGGCTCAGTCTCCCTACCGAAACACTAAAAACCAGCCCAAGTTGGTATCTGTAGAGTAGGGAACAGAAATAAATATCTGTTTTCTATGCATGTCTAGCAGGTAGGGAAGCAGAAAAGAAAATTTTGCTTTGTTCTGTCTCCTTACAAAACGTGTGTTTCAGTGAAGAAGCTGTGTGTTTCTTTGCGAGTGTTCCTCTGGTGCCCTTGCCACGTCTTTGAGGCAGATACAGGGGAAGTAGTGGTGCTGATGAGAGTGAATCAAACCTTCAAGACGTGTAATGATTTCATAGTCAGGAAGAGCTAAGCTGGCAATGTTGAGGCCTAGCATCCGTGAGACGACCTCTCGGAAGTCTGCCAGCTGCAAGAGCAAACAGAAAGGAATTACTAATAAATTAATATCAAGTAAAGGAAATGCCTGAATAAACATATACATATAAGCACAGATACAAACACAAGCATTTGTATTAGTGCAAAATATAGGAATTTCTGCTGTTGCTCAATACAGAGAGATGAAGAGGATGAAAGCAGCCTTTTTGGGCATACCTCAAATAAAAAAAAAAACAAACAAGTAAATAGCTGAGGTGCTAAGGATCGTGAACACAAAACACAGTTTCAAGTGTTCTTTAGTATCCTTCACAGGCATATCTTCCCTCAACAGTGAGGAAACCTGAGGAAAAGACAGGAAGAGCAGTTGTATTTGGCAAAGGAGGGTATTTGTATTTGGAAGGGAGGGTATTTGGCAAAGTAATTAAAGAAACTAGCTTTCTCTCTGCAGTTCCAAATTGATGGACATCCACAAGTAATTGTCATCACTAGTTACCCAGCCAGCAACTAGATTGAAAATATAAGATCAGATGAACATGAATGCTGATTTACTCTTTGCAACTCACAATACGGATCATTGTAAGTCAAACTTCAATGCCTCTTCAATGGACAATGCATTACACAGCCCAAATGACCAATGCCTTAATACCACTTATCATCAATGTACAATCAAAAGAGGAAAAGGTTCATCTCTGATGAAATACGTTTGTCTTGCTATCTATTTGAACATCAAGATCCCCATTCCCAAGCATGACAGAGACTCAAAACGTCACAGAAACATCAAAACCATCAAGAAGCCGGACTCGCGCTCTGGTATGGCACCACCCTCACTCCACCAATCATCTGACAGTTAATGGTAAGGAGGAGATAAACGGACTCATGAAATGGAGATAAAAGCACTCCTGAAATACTTGTCCATCCCCAATAATACTGTGAAGAACTCTAAAGCAGTTATAACATCCGTGAGGCAAGCTGCAAAAACCCTGAAAAGAAGGTCTCTGTTCCAAGACTTTGTCAAAGACAGTTTGTTTCATTGCAGTACGAACCCTAAGGAGCTGCCATCAGTTCAGAAAAACAAATATGAAAACCAAGACAGTATAGGGCAGAAGGATTTGAGAATTCAGTCCCAGCTATCTTTCTTATTGAGGCAGTGCAATGTCTTGGATGAAATGTTGGAACAACATAACACCAAAAAACCCCAAGTTCCCATATATTCTCTTCAACATCAAGACAGGAGGTCACTGATGTGGGGCACTGGCAATGTGCTAGGCAAGCACAAATTAGCAGAAGCTAAAGATTTTTTTAAACATCTGGATCTCAAACAGGATGAGCAGGCCGCAGAGCTGGAATCTGTTTCCATACAGACTTCACGTTAAAAGATCAAGGCAGCCCTCTGCAAAGATCCAGTCCTCGGATGAATTAACCCCCCACAAGACGTCTATACAACAAACCCAACTGATCCCAGGGTCTGCGCTTTACACCAAATTTCTTGCTCTCATATCTTTCCTGTTGCAAGATGTTCAACTTACTTACAGCAACTGTGAGTAAACCGAATTGCACTACATCCATGTACCAAATGCAATCAAATTAAATTTGATGCACTGATGCAGATTATTGATCTGGCAGAATTTTGCCAGAGGGAATAGATACAAATAAAAAACATATATCCTATCATCTCACTCTTTATTTCTGATGGGAAAAGCAGGTCATAGCTATACTGAATGGACAATAAATACATTAAGAATTCAATAACTTTCATCAGCAAATACCCTAAGTTGGAAAGCACACAGAGCCCTTAAAGAAATCCTTCAAGCTATTCATTTATGTGAATTTTAAATTGAGGATTTTTTCCACTTTAATGGAATAACCCTTAGACAAAAAACAACTTTTCTGACTATTATATTGTGGCATATAAAGTACAGTTCAGACAATGCTTTATTTCAATGAAAATGCAGAAAAGGGCTGATTACCAAGTTTTCTATAGGTATATCGGGGACAAAAGGAAGACTAGGGAAGATGTGGGCCCACTCAGGAAGGAAACGGGAGACCTGGTCACCGGGGACATGAAGAACGCTGAGGTACTCAACAACTTTTTTGCCTCAGTCTTCACTGGTAAAGGCTCTAACCACACTGCCCAAGTTGCAGAAGTTAAAGGCAGGGACTGGGAGAATGAGGTCCCGCCCCCTGTAGGAGAAGACCAGGTCCGAGACCAGCTGATGAACCTGAATGTGCACAAGCCCATGCGACCTGATGAGATTCATCCATGGGTCCTGAGAGAACTGGCGGATGTAATGCCAAGCCACTATCCATCATATTTGAGAAGTTGCGACAGTCTGGTGAAGTTCCCACTGACTGGAAAAGGCGGAACATAACCCCCATTTTCAAAAAGGATAAAAAAGATGACCTGGGGAACTAGGCCGGTCAGTCTCACCTCTGTGCCCGGCAAGATCACGGAGTAGATCCTCCTGGAAACTCTGCTAAGGCACGTGGAAAATAAGGAGGTGATCTGTGACAGCCAACACGGCTTCACTAAGGGCAAATTGTGCCTGACAAATTTGGTGGCCTTCTACGATGAGGCTACAGCATTGGTGAATAAGGGGAGAGCAACAGATGTCATCTACCTGGACTTGTGCAAGGCATTTGACGCTGTCCCACATGATATCCTGGTCTCCAAATTGGAGAGACATGGATTTGATGGATGAACCACTCGGTGGATAAGGAATTGGCTGGATGGCCACACTCAAAGAGTTGCAGGTCGATGTCCAAGTGGCGTGCAGCAACAAGTACCGTTCCTCATGGGTTAGTACTGGGACTAGTACTATTTAACATCTTTGTTGGCAACATGGATGTAGGAACTGAGTGCACCCTCAGCAAGTGTGCCAACAACACCAAGCTGTGTGGAGCAGTTGACGTGCTGGAGGGAAGAGATGCCATCAAGAGGGACCTGGACAGGCTTGAGGGGTGGGCCCGTGCCAACCTCATGAAGTTCAATAAGGCCAAGTGCAAGGTCCTGCATGTGGGTCAAGGCAATCCCATGCACAATACAGGCTGGGCAGAGAATGGATCAAGAGCAGCCCTGAGGAGAGGGACTTGGGGGTGTTGGTAGATGAGAAGCTCAACATGAGCCAGCAATGTGCGCCCACAGCCCAGAAGGCCAACCGCATCCTGGGCTGCATCAAAAGAAGCATAGCCAGCAGGTCGAGGGAGGTGATTCTGCCCCTCTGCTCTGGTGAGACCCCACCTGGAGTATTGTGTCCAACTCTGGAGCCCTCAGCACAGGAAAGACACGGACCTGTTGGAGCAGGTCCAGAGGAGGGCTGCAGAAATGATCAGAGGGCTGGAACACCTCTCCTATAAGGACAGGCTGAGAGAGTTGGGGTTGTTCAGCCTGGAGAAGAGAAGGCTCCAGGGAGACCTCAGAGCAGCCTTCCAGTATCTGAAAGGGGCCTACAATAAAGCTGGAGAGGGACTTTTTACAAGGGCATGTAGTGATAGGACAAACTGGAAGTGGGTAGATTTAGATTAGACCTCAGGAAGAAATTTTTCACTCTGAGGGTGGTGAGGCACTGGAACAGGTTGCCCAGGGAAGCTGTGGATGCCCCATCCCTGGAAGTGTTCAAGGTCAGGTCAGATGGGGCTTTGAGCAATCTGATCTAGGAAGAGGTGTCCTTGCCCATGGCAAGGGGTTTGGAACTAGATGATCTTTAAGGTCCCTTCCAACCTAAACCATTCTATGATTCTATGATTACAAAGAGAAATTCTCCACATAAACTGACAAAGAGAACCATCACTCTTGGATGTACAAGTTCCCCACCAGAGGACATCAATCTGAACTTTAAAAACTCCAAACCAAAGCAACAGATGATACACGCTAGATGATCTTTAGAACACAATTGCATATCTCACATGGAGCAAGATGTGTGTTTACAATCTTAAGTGAATACATTGCTGTAAGCACATCATGAATAATTTTAAAATTGTGCACTAAAGCATATAACACCTAGGAAAAACAACTAGATGAGAAATGTATTTCAGCTTTAAAAACAATGCAACAGAGTTATTAAGAACAGACCAGTTCTGCTGAAATACTACAAGCTAACAGAAGTACTACCTAACTCTCTATTTAAGGCTTTCTTCAATAGCAGTTAATATTTCTAGACGGTCACAATTTGAAGTAAATGAGAGACATAATAAAAGACAAACATCACTAAATGGTTTAGTAGTGGTTTTGGCATTGTTAGGTGGTTGGACTCAATGATCTTAAAGGTCCCTTCCAACCTAGGCAATTCTATGATTCTATGATTCTAAAGACTCAAAGCCAAAGGTTTGCCATAGCAGTAAGCACTCATGATAAATTTTCTTTGCACCTTCCATCCAGTGAGTAAAATTATCTGAAGAGGAGAAATGAATGCAATTTAGAGCAGTAACACAAGATATTAGAAGGGGGGAGCAGAAGTAAAAAAATAGATACTACATTTTGGTTTTACCCTGTACTTACAGGAAAGTAGAAGGGGTCTTATTCTAATAGAAAGGAAAAGAAAAAAAAAAGAAACTATCCTTGTAACAAAACTATCAAAACCTCAACCAAAACATTGACAATTATATTCTTACTCCAAGTACTACTGCAAACAAGAACTTGAGTTAAATTGATATAAAAATAAAATATATTCAGATTTTAATCTGTAGTTAACTGCAGTGGTCACATACTGATGTTACCAGTCACTGTGAACATCCTTTTGGCATCAGGCATTATGTATACCCTTTATCTAGTCTTATTAAAATGCATATCAGCTATGCTGATATTTATTTATATTCAGAAATATGCAATAATGACATATGAAGTCAGAAATGTTTTCTGTTCACCCCACAGGCAGAGGAAATCCAGTATGGATATCTGTAAACTTACACTTCTCTTGTAAAATTTCAATATATACAACTAATTCCCCTCTATATATATATTCTAGTAATCTCTGCTTTTTTGACTCTTCACATACAGCTTCACCTCTCTGGCTTTTACTCTGTAGTATGATTTAACAATGCTTTGAACACCACTTTTTTTAATGGTTTTATATGTCTACCCAAGAATATGCATGCTTTGTTGTTATTCACTACAGTCACCAGAGCTGACTGTTAATGCTAAAGCACATTGGCAGTGTTACTACACCCTGCTCACAGGACTTCACTGCTAACAATTCAGATGCTTTGATCCTGTGCATTCTCTTAAAAAAAAAAATTAAAAAAAAAGAAACAAAACTCAGAAATGCCAAAGCTAATTTTTCCTCTTAAACTTAGTAGGAATTACTAGTCTAAAGAGTGAAGAACAACCAGAAACACTGTTAAATCCCGATTATGATTTAATTTTAAATTAATTCAATCCAATATTAATTTCTGACTTCACTTGGGTATATTCTGCCTTTCTTTATGATCACAAGAAAAATCAATGTCTTAACCAGTTGGCAGCAGTTCAATTCTGTATGCTTTTAATTTTGACAGCATGGAAAATAGCCATGCAATATTACAATGTTATTTAACGTTACACACGGTGATATCCATGGAAAGCAGGGTATACCTGAAAAAAACATGCAAATGCACGTACAAGCGGTCAACCTGGCCACATCAACTACTCCATCAGGTAACGGCGATTTCAGTTTCTAGCAGTTTTCTTAACATGCATACACACACAGGTGACGTGGCTGTGCTTATATTCAGATTAAATATATACACATGTGCTCAGAGAAGTATTTAACATCTGCATTTACTACCTCTTACAGAGAGTGACAGAAGTCTGGTCTTGTTTAGCTTCCCCGAGAAGGAAGAATGAGTGAGTCCAAAGCAGGTGAAGAACTACACAAGGTTGGGGATAAGGAAGGTATTCTCCTTGGGTAATGGTTCGGGAGAAGTCAGGAAAAAAACTCATGTGTTAATTAGTGAGAGAGAGAGTTTAGAAAAAATTCTCTGATTTAGCAACAGTTGCTTTATTTTAAGGACAGATTTTAGCTAAGTAAACTGTTAAGATACAGAAGAATATGCTATGAATATTTCTGGCAATTCTCATATTCTCAAAATGTCATTACTGCTAATCAGCATTGCACAACTACCAGGCATCGGTTTCGCAAACAGCTTTGCTCCCAGTTTAGCAGTATAGTTCCACCTGCGGGTATTTGAAATGTTCCTGTGATGCAGATGATTGTGGATGCTGGTGAATTATAAGTTGACACTTTTCATTCACTAACCAAGAAAGCTTGAGAACTAGTGCTATGCTGTGCTTGAGCATTCTGCACTTTGTAGCCCACTTACCTCACTGTTCCCATGTTGTTCAAATTTGGCCAAAGAATACTGCAACAGTATTCAAGTGGCTTGAAATGTTTTGGGTTCAGTCAATAAAAATTCAACACTTGTGTGTTTTTAGCAAGTACTCAATGTATGACTCCATGGAATAATTTCCTGAATATAATCCTTACTTTCTTCTGTGTGCAGGATGCTTTGTTTCTTCATGAGACATATGAAGATATTAAATTTTCCGGCCAAATTTCTAACCTTCATTATAATATAAAACAGTGCTAAAGCTTTTCAGGAAGAAAAGTTCCCAGGTGGTTGTTTTTTTGCCTCCATGTGAACAAAACAATATTTTTCTAGACTCATTTTTTGAAATAGCATTCCTAAATTTCATCCAGAGTCATTGCTAAAGCAAACACATAGCATAAAAATTTTAGCTGGAAAAACTAACAAAGTTCTAAGCAGTTGGAATAAGGAATTTAAAATCACACATTTTTTATTTTAAAGAAGTATCCCATTAGCTTTCAACAATTATGCCATCTATAACATTGCTACAAGACACAACATGCAGGGCAATTACATACATACTTCACGATATTTTTTTAATTAGAATGGAACACGTTTACTCATCTATTTCCCACAAATTCTTTATACCCTTTCCAAGGTGAGTTACCACAAAAATTTTTCATACCTAAACTTTAACAAAGTGGTATGTCACAAATCAGTCCAAAATAGTTACATCCAATATTAAGTCTGGTTTGGTTTGGGGTTTTTTTTTCCAACATTGTTTGAATTTATGACCTATACATGGTAACATGCAATTATGTTTTATACCTAAGATATATGGAAAAAACATACCTTAAAAAGATACTAGGATTTTAAAGCATTTTTATACTTCTCCAAAAGGAGGTATAATATTTTGCAGTGAACAAAGAACACAATACCTGTGTTTATTATTCATTCTGTTGCATATATAACTCAAAGAATAGCTTTGCCTCTCACAATCACAATTGCCACTCTGGCTTACAAGCATGAGCTGAAATTTCCTTGTTTAATAATGTTCACAGAAGTTTTCAGCACAGCTGGATAGCTGGTCCACCTATACCACATTGTTATATTCTAAGTGACAGCTAGCACTTGTCAAATAACTATACACCTACCTGTCTCTCTCTTTTTGCCAGTTCTGCAAGGGTTGTTTTAAGCACCTTCATCTCACTGGTAACTGCTTCTAACATATTTTTGTTTTTTTCTTTATCTTCAACAGCTTTACGCTCCTTTAAAAGAAATTCTGATTTGACAGAGGTAAGTTGTTTCTCAGCTTTTTCTTTCATTCTTTCCAATTTGCCTTGAGACTTATTGAGTTCTTCTATTGTTCTGTTCTGCTCCAAAGTTTTGACCTGCAGTAACATGAAGTAATGTTAAATTTGTCACATTTTTTCATCTAACATGAACAAATAATAAAGATAACCAGGAGTAATCATGAGTAAGCACTTTAATGTGGTTTCTTACAGGTTCTTGATGAAATCACATGTATGTGTGAACTAAAAAGTTATTAACTTATCAACTCAATTAACAAAAAGATTTTTGTTTCAAAGATAATTCTCTACAGGTTTTGTGAAAAGAGGTAACTGGACAGACAAAAACCCACAGCAAGAGTTTACTCTCTGCTAGCCCCTGGAAAAATAGTATGAAAAAGAGTTGCCAAATGTTTTGCTGGTAAAAATCCTTCAATTGGAACATGCACCTACTTATCTATTTCACTCCATCAGCCACAAGACACAAACTCACATAAAATCAATCTTCCTTTCTTCCAGCAGTGGCAAGCTATCAATGACTGCAAACTACTTGTTTTCACCTGAGTTAAAGCAGGTAACTTAGTACTGCTGCAACGTAACAAAACACAGGAACAATCAAAACTTAGCATCTTGCCTGGTTTATGTGGAAAAAAACCTTTTTTCTCCCCCATGCTTATCAGAATAGATCTTCTGTGAGCAATGTATGAGAAAATATAAGATCACAGCCATATCAACAGGAAAGAAAGGGATGCATGTATTGTAATTTTCCGTCACTAGCCTGAAAATTTACATTTCACTTTACAAATGCTACTTAGTATATCAAGACAAATTGCAAAATACCCAAAACATTGTAATATTGTATTTGCTTTCATCACCTAGATGGGTTTGAGCAGTTCTCCATGAACACATTTATTGTGAATGAACTCCGACTGTATCCAACTGGAAAAGAAAAATGGATAGAAGCAC
The DNA here is from genome assembly GCA_008921705.1 of Burhinus oedicnemus. Taxonomy (NCBI): domain Eukaryota; kingdom Metazoa; phylum Chordata; class Aves; order Charadriiformes; family Burhinidae; genus Burhinus; species Burhinus oedicnemus. The sequence goes on from VFFE01007510.1 coordinate 1,269,981, forward strand.
AAATGTAACCTTTTAACTCACCTTAAGTTCATTGGTTTCAGACAGCTTGGCTTTGAGATCAGTATTTGTTTCCCTTGCCAGATCAAGCTGCTTCTGTAGCCTCTCCATCATCTTATGTAACTTTCTGACAGTGAGATTGGCCTCATCCCTCTCCACAGCTAAGGCGGTCCTTACTTTCTTCTCTTCTTCCAGCTGGGTTATTTTCTGCCGCAAAAGGTTCACATGCAGCTCTTTGCTTTCAAGTTTTTCTTTCTGAGTCTTCAACTAGTTTTCCAAACACAAGCATATTTGAAAAAATATATGTGAAAGAAAACAGTACTACACAGATTGTTTTGCAAATTTAATCCCCGTGTTGCTTATTTAACCTGAACTCCTATTCCTCTTTTGAAAACTCTGTAAAGCGGTATAAACATATATACACTAACTTGATACCTCCTATATTACCAATTCATTGTGCTTTTCTGTCTATATAGACTGCACCCTATATGAACACAAATACTTGTGCATCATTCATAACATCTGAGATTATCTGAAATATAAGACACTAGTCAAATGGAAGAGGTAAGAGAGATTCATTAAGGAGATAGTGGATTCAGTGGTGGTAGTTTAAGATATCTCTATCCTTAGTCAATTAATTAAGGCTAGTGTGGAAGAAGGAGAACCAACATACAGAAACAAGAAAGCTTTCATCCACTGCTCCAATACAAGGTGCAGCAGCTTAGTTTTGTAATTTTGGTGCTCAGGGAGCTACCTGTTCTCAGTTTACCTGAGCTGAGCTGCCAGGCTTTACTCTGGAACACCTGAGAGGAGTATTAACATACATACTACATTCTCTGCTAGAGAGGCAGTTGCTTCCAGAAAAAAATAAAGTATTGTTTTAAACCTTAGACCTAATTCTAAGCTGTAAACCATTCTGATAAGCCTAGAACCAGAAGATTTCACTCTGTCATAACAGGATGACAGAGGGTGTCTGGCCAAATTTGAACAGATTCGCTCCTAAAGGAGCACGGTTCTTGTTGGAAACGTTGAAATTATTGGTGAAGTACAGCTGATGCCCTACTAGTTTCTAGAGAAGTTTGTGTAAAATGTCCCCCTTCCCAGCAGATACTTTTAGATTTAAATATCGCCAGTAGTTGTTTACAGAAGTATATTATAAATGTGTATTAAAAAGTAGACATATATACACACATAAACATGCATAACTTTATACATTTATTTAAGAAGTTGTGAAAAGCACTATCATGTATTTAACTGACTGGTGGTTTTACTTGTTTTAATATGCAGTCTGTTTGCACAATTTGCAAACGTTAACCATCTTCTTTTTTTGTAATGGACATCTTTGAAATTCCTTGTACATATATGAAGCTCCAATCCCCTGCCTCCAGCAAGCCACTGTAGAAATACAGCCATAACAATGTTTATCTTTGAAACAGACAATAAATGTATGTCTTTTTTTGCCTACCTTCCTTCTTAGGCTATATGCCATAGTCTTGTTTTCAATCACTGCATCACCTTCCAGTTTCACTAACTGCTCTACCCGGGCTAGAATCGCATCCACATTCATATCAAATCCAACCTCTGCTGCTAGGCTATCCAGCTTCATCTTCTCATTAAGTTGCTCCAGAAATTTCAGATACTAAGATAAAATGTGGAAAAGTGGGTAAAAGAATAACAAAACTTCATTAAAAATACTGAAGTACAACTTAAAAGCAATTCACCCTACACCCACAACCAACTACACATAGTCAAATCCACTATCCACAAGAAATAATGTACTGAAGGGGTATGTTTATAATACACACTCCTGACACAATTGCAAATTCTCCATTTGTCCTTTTTTAGCCAACATTTATTTTGTTCATAAATCCCTGGACCTACTGTATTTATCTTCTTAGCAAGACCAGATTGTTTTTTGCTCCTCTGCAGTAAGAAAAGCACTAGGTATTTGTGTCTGCTTCTGACTCCAGTTCCTGTCTGTGGCTCTGCTGCTTTACACAACTATGCATTGGCAGGGAGAAGTTAGAAAGGACAGCTACATCCCAGCTAATTGCAAGTGCTGTGATTGGCCACTGCTGTGAACTCTAAAACAGGTATAACTGGTACCAATGATGGCATGGGTGGGATCCAATGTAGTCTGAGGAGACGCAGGAACATTAACATGATCAATATTTTGCCTTTCTTTGGAATAACAAGTTTAAGAGCTAACAGTTATTGGTTTACAAACTGCTTTAAAGATTATTTTAATTGCATCTCCATCTAGTTTACTGATGTGAACACATACAGATATCAAATATTATTTAATCTGTTTTTTCCTGGTTTTGTCATGCTCTGCTAGATCTTTAAAAATCACATTAGTTCCCTGGTCTCAATTAGCCTCTCTTGCAAAATCCAAAGCTCTCCTTCTCGCTAAGAATTATGTTTGCCTTTATTTTCTCTGACTTCTGTTGCAGGTCATAATCTTTGCAAAGAAACAACAAAGAAAAAAAAACAAAAACCAAAACAAAAAAAACCCCAACAAACCAGTTCCATAACTGTTGCTTGAGCCCAAGAGGATAAAACATAGCAAGAACCTCTTTTTGGTTCATGATGCTTCTGGTTCGAAAAGTTAAAAACAGCAGCAGAAAGCATTGAAGTTGTTCATTAACAGAAAAAAATCAACAAAATCTCTTTATTGCAGCAAAATCTAGACAGAAATTAAGAAACTAGGGCCACATTTTCACAGAGGAAGCAGAGTGGAAGGAACAGCTCCATTTTCTGGTTTGCTCCCAATGTGGTGGATGCTTCATTCATAAAAGTTATCATATCACAGACTAATGCAAAACAGACAGCACCAAATTGTTGAGTCTTTGCAAATTCAACTTTCTAAGCATTGATCTTGGCCTGGTAGCATGCTATAACTTTGTCTTTCTTAGCTGTATTGGATGGCTGGTTTAGCTTTCCAGGCGGTATATCATTTTTCAAATTCTTAGTATGCAGATGTGTTATAGGCTAACCGTGTGTTCATTCATACAATTAATAAAAAAATCCTGGTAGCCTTGATGGTCTAAGGATGTAAAAGAATCAAGAACTGCAAGATCTTGAGAGACCGCAGACCAGATGATATATTAGAGAAAGATGGAGAAAACAGACAAAGCTTTGACATCAGAGAATCCTTGAAGAACTTCTGATCTATTGACAGAGACTACTTTTTATCTGGGTTTTTTTTTTTCACATTAAACGGACTTCGAACTGAAAAACTTAGCTACTTTCTCCAACTAAAATTGTTGGTCAAAGAAAAGATGTTACTACTCCCTACATGATGCCTGACTTTGCTAATTTGCATTAATTGCAGTACTGTGAGTAATACTCCAGCTGATCAATGCAATGCAATTAGCTGTATCTCTGTCTTTAGTGACTTCTATGCAAAAGAAAATAATGCATGCAACTACTTTTTGTTTCTCAAGCTTCAAACCATCTTGCAACAGATCTACAGAGAGTAATTCCTCTTCCAAGTGTTTCAGTTGATCCTGGAAAGTCTCAGAACATTTTTCAGCTTTCCTGCTCCTCTCCAGAGCTTCTTGGTACAATCTGGTCTGATTTTCCAAAGCTTCAGTCAATTTAGCTATTTGGGTTTCAAGCTGAGATACCATCTAGGGAGCAAGCAAACCAAAAAAACATATGGGGTTAGGTGGGTGTGGAAATGTTAGAAATATAGGAAAGATGCATCCTCAAATTATTAAAAGAGGATAAAATATCTATCTTTAAAATACATGCATTTAAAAAGATAAAAAGAAGAAAATCTACTGTCACCACCAGGAGAAAATGGCAGAAGTGGTACATGAGACGTCCAAAAGTGAACAGCAGAAACTGTATTTAAGATGAGTCAACTGACTAAAAGGGGCTAGTATCTATAAAAAATTAATCCAAATTTAGACACAAACTTTGCAAAGATGTTAGCAAACCAGCAACACCTGGCAGTCAGCTAACATTCTTTAAAATATACCAAAAAAATCACTATATTGAGGAGCTGAGTGGAAAAAAAAAGGTACGTGATTTAGAAAATACATGCAGCATGTAGTGAGAATGTAGATATGGAAAACTAAGTCTCAGAGGAATGCTTCCCAATTGTTAGCTGTTAAAGGGTGTTTAACTAAAAGATTTTGCTAAAAAAAAACCCAACAACATAACAATAATTTCTGTAATCTGGCCAAAGCCCAAGGCTAAAAGGATAAAATCTCATAACAAGAAACTAGACTTACAATTCTGAAAACAATTCTAGCTCTACACTGTTGAGTTTGCACCACCTACATATAACGTAATGGATTTTAATTTGTAAACTACTTATAAATTAAATGCTTGAAAGCATCTGATTACACTACTGCCTAATACTGACAGTTCTATCCAAAAAGTTGCTTGCTTCTCCTTTCACTCTCTCCTCTTCTTACTGTCATACAATTATTTAGTTACATAATTAATTATGTTGCATTTGTAACTTAGTGTTCAGACACTCATCTCCAAGCAGACCCTTCATTTTAAGCATGTGTTTGCCTCCTGTTAATAAAATGAACAATAAGCACACAAAACTGCCATCAATTTTAATGGCACAGGAAGGTTTCCAACTTAGACTGCAATTAAATACAAACAATAGTTTGCACCCAACTTGCCTAAAAAACACTGAGAAATTACTGCTGCTCGTACAGTGGTAGAAAACACTAAACAATAATAAAACTGCAAAAACCCACACATGCATTTTATGCTTTTCTGCATCACATATCACTCAGCAGGAGGAAAAAAAAAAAAAAAGGCGTTTTCAGTAACTTGGGCCCACAGCGATGCGCTGCTGCCTGAGAGCCCCGAGCCCCTTTATCAGGCTGCAGAGCGGCTCTGGGTGCAGCCCAGCCGCGTGGGGTTTCTACAGGCTTCAAAGGTCCATAAACATGAGAACGATCATACCACAGAAGGTGAGACCACAAAACCAACAAGCTATCAGTTTATATTACAGAGTATCCTGGAGCAACCTTTATCCTTGGCTTAGGGACAATCAACAACTTAGGAGTTTCCTAAAATAGAGTTGCACCCTTTATTACTCACCCATGCCTGTATCCAGAAACTTAGAAAGGCTGCATTTTTGGTCCTGCAATTCTGACCTCCACAATTTCCTGTGCCAATGACTTGTGCAGTTTAATCAGCCAGCCTGCAAAAAACCACTTGCTGCTTTTTGTTTTAATGTGGCTACAAGACAATTTCAAACTAAGACCTTTTATTTCTTGTGTTACAAGAATTTGCAAATATTTATTTCCAGAGGCAACTCCTACCTTGGGGACAGTAGAATTCATCCATGCTGCAACTACATAACCCTCAATAAAATCTTCCTGAATTTTATTTTTCTCTTGTGCTAGGCTTTTATTTTTTCTTGTGCTAAGAAGAGGGCATGTGCAAGCCCCAGGGCCAGCCCTACAGCACACCAGAACAGAGAGTGGGCTACAGCTATGCAGTCGGTAGGGCATCTCCCTCAACAGCCCAAATGTCACAGGGACAGGTACGTGGTGGACTTAAGTGCAAAAAAGCAGCATGCAGGATGAAGTTACAAGGTCCTTCACATCATAGTGGAATTTTTTTTTTCCTCTTTTCCAACACAACAACTAAATACTCTTATCTTCTTAGTATTATCTTGGCAATCAGTAAACTATACTGTTCTGGTTTGGTAAGGTCTTATCTTAAACTTGCACTGTTTTGTATCTACCCATATACACACACATACACGTGCACCTAGTACAAATTTTTTTTTAAGATCCCTAGCAGCTGAAAAGCATCAGAGTTGCCACATGTCTTATCATGGTACTTACAACTTGTATTTTGCTTTACTGCATTGCACTCACCATCCCAACCTGAAAAGTCCTTGTCTGTTGAGTCTTTCCTTGCATGGAAGCCTCTAGACACTCTCATGGCCCTTCCCAGTACTTTTTGAAGGCCCTTTTTTTAAATGAAATTATCATAACTGTGTGTGCTACTCAGAATACAGCAGCCATGGATTTATGCAGTGGCATAATTATGGTTTTCATTTTCTTCCCAACTTTTTTCCTAATAATTTCTCACATTCTAGTTGGTTGGGGTTTTCTTGGTCAGCCCTAAGTCTGGACATATATTACTCTGCTTTTATCAATGTTTAATTTAATTTCCCAAATTACTTTCTACTCAATTCTTTTGTTTGGAAGGATAAAGTGGATAAATCCCTAAAACTAAATATGTATTTATGACATTGCCATAAAAATCATCAAGAAATGAGAACAACAGGAGATTTTAATGGAAACAGCAGTAGAGCCAAATCAATTTTGGCATTTAAGAGTCTGTATATCAATATGCAATGACAAAAACTGATAAAACTAAGATAGTCTACAATGAGATCAGCTGTAGGTAGTCAAGAAAAACAGTTTTGGCCATATGAATTTAATTCACTGCAACAGAGCTGCAACAAAACTTGTCAAACAGAAAGGACCTGAACCCAGAGACCCCATAACCAGGGCTGAGGTCTGCATGAACTGAGAACATTTGCTTGCCTTGGACTCCAGGTGCCTGTGAACTCCTCTGGTATGTTACAAATAATAGATGACAAAAACACCCAAGAGCTGTCCAAACGTATTCAGATGACACACATCTTACTATAACTGCTGAAAAGATCATTAGGACACTGATTCAAAGCAGTGCAACAGAATACCCATTACTGGACATTGTCAGAGTATATGCTAATTTTTTTTTAATGAAATTACAATTATTGCTAATGTTGATGCTAAGGCCTAGTATACAGACTATGACTAACTCAGATGCCCTTCAGATACCAAAATCACCATAATTAGGAGACATAATCTTCAAGAGCATTTCAGATTTCACAGAAAACCTGAATAAAGCAGTTTCACAGAAAATCTGACTATAGCAGTTGCGGTGAATAATTTTTTCACAGGCATTTTAAAATTTAAACTTTTCACAGCTCTGTTTGACAGGTGCATGTGCAGAGGTAAGCCAGACATAGCTGACCAGGATTGGATGTAAAGATGAACGTTTTACCAGTTCATCTAGTATATACAATCCTATACACAAAACTGCCAGAGGAGCTGCAATGATGATTTAAAAATGAAAAACCAAAACCTGCTTAGAGAAGACATCAAAACACTCTTTCTCCCAGATACTTGCATTGTTTTTTCCTGATCCCACTAATCTAGTTTGCAAAGGCAAGTTGCTTGCAGCAATGTCCTGACAGAAATGAAACAACCTTTACTCAGGGAAAGACCTAATTGTAATCCTCCTCCTGTTATACTTTAACTCATTCATTAGCACATTTTTATTTTCCAGCAGCAAGCAGTCAGCTGCTGGATTCATATCCCTAGCTGTCCTGGATTGCTGCGGGTTTGCAGCCACAAAGGGGCTGTTTTGAAACAAGCTAGTTTGGGCATCAGCAACACTACAGGCTAATTTACCCTGCCAAGAAGTTTAATGACTCACCTTTGTGGGTCTTTTACTTAAGGCTGGACGGTTTACTGAAAAGTCTATAAGAAATGCTATCTGAAGAGAATTAATCTCTTCCTTGATTAGAAATTAGAAAATGTTAAAATGTTAAAACATTAGAAAACGTTTTTTTAATTCTGATTTGCAGACAGAAAAGCAGCTCACTGTAAAAAAACTTTTTGATGACAAAGTCTATGTTCTATTAGAAACAGATTCACAGGTGAATAATATTGGCATTTTAGCTTAGTTATTTCAAAGCCCCTAATCCTAATGTAGAAACTCTTTTGACAATAGATGCCAGCACTGCTTTAGTAACATAGTTCCCTTTGGGGCAATGCAAATAAATTTTTCGAACTGAGTCATAGCAGTAAAACATTAAAGCTTCATCACTTAACATACTTAGCAAATACAATGATCCACAAAACTTCATCATTCTAATACAATCACCAAATTCAGCAAGTAGTATTAAATTTAAAGCTAATATTTACTGTTCAAGAAACTGAGTCAAAAATGGTTTTTTTAGAAAGGACGAGCATTTTGGGGGAGTACTGCTACAAGTATAGCAGGCAATTGCTGTATTTGCTAGTGGAGGTGGAATGCTATGCTAGATATACCTAACAAAGCTCCTCTGCTATATAAAAATAAAGCAACAAAAGCTGGCAACTGTAAGACCAGCATCTTAGTTTCAAAGCACAGATTTAGGCAGTGACAGATTGGAGCTGATACCTGCTTTGTTTTAGTAATAAAGGCTTCCTTTTAGCACATATATTTAATCTCAATAGCAACAATATTGAAAAACCAATCTATCTCTATCCTCAGATCCAAAAAAAAAACCCCAAACCAAAAAGGGAGTTATTTTCCATTGCAAAAGTCAGCAGGTCTTTCTGGGAGAGACAGAGAGGTTAGAGCATAGCACCCAAATAAATTAATTTTAACACTGCTATGGAAAACTACCTGTTTTTCTGAACATCAGTTTCTTTACCTCTAAAATAAGAATAATCACAGCTGTTTAGAAAAATAATAGTTGATCATTATATATTTTACAGTAGTTCTCTGTAACAGAACATGACTTCTCCAAGCAATGCCGTTACTTGGAGAACCAGTCACACTCCTCTCAAGCAGCTGGAAAAGTTCCTATCTGCCACAAAATAAAGATCAAGTTTGAATCCTCCCCAATATTACCAGTCTGCAGGATGATCAAGCGGGCAACCCACCATGTAAAGCTAATATTAAGGAATAATATCAGCAACAGTAAGAACTGAAATAAGTAGCACCAAATAGTACAAACACATGCACATAAAATTCTCATTAGATTTCAATTTGAAATCTAAGCTTATGAAATTTTCTTACGGAAACAACATTCCACGACATATAGCAAAACTGTGAAGAGCTTCTATATTATAAAGTTGCTGCTGCACTTCCACTTCAGTGGATCACTTTCAAATTTTAATAATTTTCACAAAGCTTGTTTTCATTGAAATTTGGCATACTGACTCTCAAACTATGATATAGGGGAGCTGCTTTGTATTTTTTAACAAAATATTTAATCAAAATGCACAGCGGTATTTTCAAGAGCTATTTCCAATCTTGGAGAGAATAGAAAAACATTTGCTAACATAAAAAACTATCACATCAGCAGGAGATGCTAGGATCTTAAAATCTGCCAAGGACACAGAAGTTGCTTATCAGTGGCTCAGTGAAAACAGCTTTTGATTTAGTGTGTGACTTTTAATTATATAATAGTCCTCACTGACAAAATTAATATATGCCTATTTAAGCAAGTGAGAAACCTCAGTGCAGTGTCAGGATACTGACATTGGTCAGACTGTATTCTGGCTCACCTTCCTCCTGAGCTGTCCCTTCTCTACCTGTACATGCAAGCACACCTTTGCAAACACTACCAGCTAAACTGCCCCGAGCCAGAGCATTAGAATACCCAGCTGCCTTCCTATCGCCTTTCTCCCGCATGGTGAACAGTTATGGTTTCAACAACGTTTAACTGTAAGTGTCAAAGTACTTTTTTTCTTTTTAGGTGCAGATTTTGAGGATTGGAGGAAAAGAAGTTGCCTGGGGCAACTCATCAGTTGTGTCTGCTTTGAGAAACAAGTCTCTCCTTGAAGTCACTATTGTAGCAGTAAATCCATACTTGTTCACATGTTCCACTAAATCATAGCAACCATTCAGCCACTTTTGATGTCTGCTAAGTGGCACTGAAACCAAATTTCAATGTCTTAACTGAAAGGCTAGTCCATGTCTTTTCTTGTTAACAGCATCTGTTATTAATTTCATTTCTGACCCTTTCCTACTTAATAAAACATAGATGCCTTTCACCTCTTATTTCAAATGAATAGACAATAAAATTAAAGTTTTCTGTAATTTCAAAACCTAAGCAGAAGGAAGCAACACCCTAACAGATGAATAAAATGAAAAAGAATCTGAAGACAATAAATACACACATTGGGCAAGTGCAGTAGTTGATGACTTACTATTTCTTTACTCTGCCCTTTGCAATTTATTTCTTGGATCCTCTCCAAAATGGCCTTCTCGGAAGGTTTAATTATTGCGGATCCACCACTGAGTAGAGTAGCAATTTGTTCTTTAAAAGCCACTAAAGAGCTCTGAGCAGTCCTGGCCTCTTCTCTGCTGCTCTTCAAGCTTCCATCCAGCTCACTGGAAGATTTCTTCAGATTGTGCAGTTCCCGCTTTGAGGAATCCAAAACTTTCTGGTTAGCAGTCAGTTTATCTTGGAGGTTTCTGATCTCCTTCTCCAAACTCTGTCTTCCTATTGTAGCACTGTCAAGATCCTAAAATACATGAAAGATTAAACCAGGTTTGAAAAATTTTGTTATAACCCCTCCCCTCCACACACAAAGCAGGAATAACTCAGAAGTAGGTAGTATGGACAGAGAAATTAGGACCCATATTGCTCATATGGGCTCAACATCAGGGCTTCATAGGAGAACTCCCACTCAAATTGATGAAAGCCCAAAGCCTGCTGTAATCACACTATAGACTAACCTCTTGCAGTGGCCTGCAAGAAGTAATACATGAATAAAATTTGCAGGTAAACAAAAAAAAAATTTTTATTGTAAAACTATCGCTGTCTTATTTTTTCATTCACATAATATGGACTTAGAAAACAAATGGTAAACAAGATATAACACAAATAAAGCCAAAGTATGACACCCCGGAGGGGAAAGAATAGAATAGAATGGAATGGTGTGGGATGGGATAGGATAGGATAGGATAGGATAGGATAGGATAGGATAGGATAGGATAGGATAGGATAGGATAGGATAGGATAGGATAGGATAGGATAGGATAGGATAGGATATTTCAGTTGGAAGGGACCTACAATGATCATGTAGTCCAATGCCTGACCGATTCAGGGCTGACCAAAAGAACTCTTTGAATATAGCGTTAAGAGCAGAATTAGAGGTGATCTCTGAGATCAGTTTACCTGAATGTGACAAAAATTCCTGAGATTATTTATACACAGAAATGGGGAGTGAGGAGCCAAACAAAAAAATATGATGACATTAAGACAGCTCAAATACCAATTTCATCTCAAAGAAGAAAGATTGTGAAAAATTCACAAAAATTTTCAAAAAGGGAATTATTCTGAGCTATGTCACATTCTGAAGAAAGCAAAATCCCTATTATCATAAGGTCAAATTTGCCCAAGAAATATAAGAAAGTCAATGAAGAACTACGTGTACTTCCACAGAGCCTACAACTGCCCCCATGTGCTCCTCAGCTGGGCCATCAGTGTGCAGAAGCACGACCGAGGAAGGACTAATGGGATGGCAGTTCTATATAGTATCCTTGTAACTTTTTGTTTGTTTGTATTAAGAAGTCAGTTCCTTGCATTTCACAAGTAATACACTCAAAGACAATGTCATCTTTAGTAGGGAGAGAGTGTACTGTAAGATAAGGCTACCTGGTGAATAGCCCATAGGACTTACTGCTTAGGGACATCCTCAGATCTTTGGCATTTTGTCATGGTTCTCATTCAGCCCCTGACACCCATTATCTTTTCTTTTTTCCCTTTACCTTCTGATGAATCAAGATGCGGTTTGGAAAGAAGAAAAAATAGCCAGTACATATACCAGTTGTATATAAAATATTGACCCAACAGGGCAGAGCAGACAGACAGAACTGTGTATCCTGACTCATGACACAAAGGCAAATGATGATAGAAAAATGAAAGAAAACTAACCCACCTAACCATAAAGAAAAAAATCATCTCTCTCATTCAGTCAGCTTGCAAACCTCTTTTCTTTCCCCACAATACCAATATTAAGAATGCTTACACATTCATATAAAAGAATAAAATTTGCAATGAAACCAACCAAAAGTCTAAGTCCTCATTCTTCAGGATATTATCTGATTGATAGGAACAAATGTGAAAGAATATTACTTCACACAAGACAAAAAATTATGCCAAAGGATGGCATATGTATAGAGTGATTGAATTCTCTGGAAGTTTAAGCTGTTTAGTAGAGGCTCAGTAAGTGGATTGATATGAACTAAGATTGTATACATTGGAGTTAAAAGAATTGTTCCTGGAGCAGCTGTGAATATGGTGACCACTCAGGGGTCTCTCAGGGTCTACATGTGCTTGCTGTGTAGCATAGTAAGTCATTTGTATTAATGGAATACATGCCAATCAAGTAGTAAATCTGGGAGTATTTAAGTAGATCAGCAGTGAGGAGGGACAAAAATGGAGTTTGGGAGACACCCTTGGAAATAAAATATAAATATACAATACTAAAAATACTAAAATTTTTAAATAGCTTCAAAAAGGCAAACATGCAAACACATGAATGAAAACAAACCAAAATAAACGCTGTCATTTAGGAAATTATTTCTTACTACCCCTTTCTAAAGTAATTGTAGAACTCTCTTGGAAATAAATGTTGGCATGATTCCTTGCCATTTTCTCTTTTTTAGTGTAAACAAGTCCTATGAATAGAAAATTCCCACCTGTTCTCAGAATTACATTATGGTAATTACAGCAAAGAATAAAGAGTGGTTTATTTCAATTACAGTTTTCAGAAGTGTGTATTTTTCCTTTCAGAAAGGCACTGCAAAAGTAGTTTGCCAGTACCACGGAGCTTACCTAATTACAATCTTGTTTCAAATTGTGAACATCTGCAAACAAACACAGCTGAGTGAAAAGATCAAGGTATCAAGGTATAAAACAAGGAACTGCAAGCCTGTTGATGCTCAAACATTAAAAAAACAAAAACAAACCCAAGCAATTTACAGAATGAAAAGCCGTAAAATTCAAAACATTAAAATTCTGAACAATCCTCCTTGAAACCTCTCTTGAATGGAGAGCATGTACACTGGCTAGCTTCAGCAAGGTCAGCCTGAACGTTGAATAGTATGCAGAAATGTAGGGACTGCAACACGTAAAGGTGGTATCCCAACTAGAAGCAAACCTCTAAGAGCCTAAGTGATCAGTGCAGGTGGATAAAACAATTTCCACCCAAGAAGACTGAAATGATGGAACCACAACAGCTCATGTTTTCTCTTTGGCTCCTCAACATTTATGGCTAATGTCCTATGGCTCTGAGTTATATGAAGGTTTCGGTATGCAGCTTGTAGGGTCAAAAAAGCTACCCAACACTGAAACAAAACGAATTTTGAAAACACGAATAATTATGGAAATAGACATTAGATGGATTTACCCAGGGTAGACCGTGTCAATGACTGGTTGTTAGACACCAGAGATGCAGCCGTGCTCACCTGCAGACATAGAAAGCAGCACCAAAGGTTCTTCAACTATCTGAGACCAGAGCAAAAGGGCTCATACGGCGCAGTGCTGTACTTGAAGTTACCCACTCGGGCTGGGACACAGTCTATCCACGCTCACCTGCTGGCACCCTACCTGCACTAGACTAGAGAAGATGTAAGAGTACTCAGAAGACCATTGCACAAGACACTGGCAAGGCCTTCCTCATGAGAAATTATGTGTTCAATATTAGGTCAGCTGCATTCACAGAGAATGCATTCAGATGTAACAGGTGGGGAAAATTACTTCTGTCTTTTAAGCAGAGAAAGAGAGGGACTCTTTTATAAGGAATGGCTAAAAGAGCTGCATTTAACAATGCAAAATGAAGTGAGGGAGATATGATCACATTAGAGAGGCAGACAAGTGAAAGAGAGTAAACAAAAAGCAGCAAGATCTTTTAAGCAATAATACATATTAATACATATCCTTACTCTGTTGTTCTCAATATTTACAATGCATTTTTTTAAAGCTGTGATAACTCTTCCTTAATAGACTGTATACTTCCATATTTCTCAAGATTTCAACTAGCATGTCCTATACACATATAAGGTATGTTGGTCTGTCATTTCATCCAATATTTGGGTTTTTCTAAGTGGATACTAGTCAAATTAGTTACTATCTCTGAGGCAGTTTTAAGTGTCAGATTACATACTATAACTAATAATCTATTTCAACTTTGAATTTCTTTAGAATGTCTGAGTGAACACTACCTACTCCAAAGTGATTCAGGTGGTCAAACTCAGTTTTCCAGAGCTTTGAACTACCTCCTCTAGTTCTCCCTCCCTAAAGTCAAAAAAAAAAAAAACCAAACCCAAAACAACCAAACAAAACTGACAAAAAAAACCCCCACCAGCATGACTGAAGCAGATTCAGAGAAAACACAACAGGTCCACATCCCAAAAGCACTGTAGCATTTTATTATGGTTGTAAGTAAACACAAATTCAATTGCTTATTTACCTAACCAAGCACTGCAAAAAAGAAAATCTTTACTTTCATCTAATCCAATGGATTAAAACAGGTGGTGATAATGGTTTTTCTGTAATTATTTTGCATGTACAACATTACAGAAGTATGCCACACCCTATTAAAAAACCGCTATTGCAGCTTTGCAGGGGAGGTTATGATAATACTGATTTTTATCTCCAGCACCAGCTTTCATCTTAACTTCTAAAGAAAAAAGAATAGCAAAGAAGGTACAAAAACTCTCTTTTTGTCCTGAAATTTTTGGCCCTAGGAATGGCTATATTCAATTTTAAACTGTTGAGCAAATTTATTTTTATTTACATGAATTTTTAAAATCTGTGGGCTTCCAATACTAGAAAGTGTCCAACCACATTTTCTTATCCATTTACATGTTGGAATCAAGCTCAGGTGCTTGCAAGTTTTGCAACATTTAGTTTCAGAAGCTCTGCAAAGGTCTTCCCACAAAACACCTGCAGAAGAGAGGATGGTATGTAGGCTTCACTTTCCACTGAGCCCTCTGAAGAGCAGTGAAGCTTTAATTAACAATCTTTCAGCAACCAACTACATTCATATCTGTCTTTCACCATTCCTACGCACAGAGTAGCTCATAAAACAACTTCTCACTAGAAGGGAAACTGAATCATCATTTCCCATTCAGGTTAAAAAGGAGAGGTTTCCCCACAGACTGCACATAGACCACAGCCACCTAATCACGCAGTCTGTATTACCCAGCAGCCCTGTGGACAAACTACCAACATCCCAAAGTAAAGATATTCTTTTTTGCAGTGCTTGGTTAGGCAAATAAGCAATTAAATTTGTGTTTACTTACAACCATAATAAACTACAAACAAACTACATGGACGTACTCCTCCTGAACCCCGTTAATTATCTCAACCATGGCTAAAGCAATGGGCAGCTGCACCAAACCTGTTAGAGGAACTTGAATCAGAAACAGTGACTGAAGTGATCATCATCCCCCTGTACTCAGCACTGGTGAGGCCGCACCTCAAATACTGTGTTCAGTTTTGGGCCCCTCCCTACAAGAAAGACATTGAGGTGCTGGAGCATGTCCAAAGAAGAGCAACGAAGCTGGTAAAGGGCCTAGAGCACAAGTCTGATGAGGAGCAGCTGAGGCAACTGGGGTTGTTTAGCCTGGAGAAAAGGAGGCTGAGGGGAGACCTTATCACTCTCTACAACTACCTGAAAGGAGGTTGTAGCGAAGTGGGGGTTGGTCTCTTTTTTCCAAGTAACAAGCAATAAGATGAGAGGAAATGGGTTCAAGTTGCGCCAAGGGAGGTTTAGATTGGATATTAGGAAATATTTCTTCACTTAAAGGGTTGTCAACCACTGGAACAGGCTGCCCAGGGAAGTGGTTGAGTCACCATCCCTGGAGGTATTTAAAAGACACGTAGATGTGGCACTTAGGGACATGGTTTAGTGGTGGACTTAGCAGTGTTAGGTTTACAGTTGGACTTGATGATCTTAAAGGTCTTTTCCAACGTAAATGATTCTACGGTTCTATTAATACTGGCACCTCGATCAGGATCAGGGTCTCAATATACTAAGCCAATTACACATACATTTACCAAAAACCACATTACATTAACAGGAATAATAAGGTATAAAAGACAATGCAGGAATTCTTACACCAACAGCACCAGTTACCACTGTTATACCGCAACGACTGTAAATTAGCTTGCTCTTATGTCCTGTCTTCTCTGATGAGTCAACCTGGCAATATTTGTGATGCCTGCTAAAACCTGTCCCTAATATGTAGTTTCTTAATGACATCTTATGAAGTAAAAAAATCCATGTTCTAACTGAGAAACTCATTACTTTATTTATCTGTTGGGACAAGAAAAACCTAAAATCATTTGATTGTCTCCTATTTGGATATATTCAAAATGTAGGCATGTTTCTCAAGTTTAATCAATTTCCTTAAACAATAAGTTTAGATTTTAATTAATGATGTTTTCATACAATCAATTGATTTTAATAAATTTGTACTGTTTAGATGCTACTTAGATAAATTATTCATTAATAACATAATTTAATACAAGTCAGTTGAATACTGAGGAGTATTTTCTTGGTTAATTTTGCATCAATATTGTGTTAATTAAAATTGCTCAATTATATTTCAAAAATGGTCTTTAAAGACATTGCATGGTGCACATCTTTGCAAAACAGATTTTTAAATTAACACTTCAGAGGGAATCACCAATATTTCCAGATTGAATCATCAGCGAAGATGTGAAACAGAAGTCAGTTTACTAGTTCTTGTGGTTCATCAATAGCAATGCTGTATGAAAGGCAAATTCATCTGGAACAAGAATAATATATGTATCTTCTTATATACCTTAAATAAATACCATATAGGAATTTATCAGATACCAGAAAGAAACTTGGTTAGAGCAAATAAGACATTTTTTAATGACCTACAGACATTCGCAAAGAATGTTATAATTCTATAATTATGATTATCATAATCAATAATCACTGTCTGGACATACAGAAAGAAAGAACAGGTATTCTGATTATCAGTCTAGAAATCTGGGCAGCATTTAGAAGTTATTTTCCATCGAATACACATTTGATATCCAGCACTGCCAGAATAAAGGTATGCAGAATATTTACAGAATTCCAGCAGCATGCTTTTGCAATATTTGGTCAGAAATGCGAGAAGTTCAGACTTCTAAAAGAAAAGTAATACATTACAACAAAAACAGCTTGGTGGCTTCCTTTTGTTACTTATATTAGTTTTGAGACTGTATTAGTTTCTGTTGTTTGCTGGTTGCTACTGTGATGCAATGAGGCCGAGAGGGGAACAGATAAAATTATCGTTCATGTGCTAATGCTCCTCAGATGAAAACCAGTTAACTGCAACAAATACCCAAGCATCAAATATACTAAAGAACATTCTGAATTACTCTAATGTATTAACCTTAAAATGTAACCAACTGGCTTTCATTTTCTTCATCAAGAATTTCGGAATCTACATTCTATATAATTGATCATTAGATAGCTGCCTCCTCCTGGGACATAGAAAAAGGCACCTGGTCAAGAGAGGGAGTTCATAGAAATCCCAAGGAGCAGGATTGAAGAACTATCTGGCAAGAAAAACTGACAATGATTCAGAGAGGTGGCAGGATACAGTGCGGTGGCTGAGGTTTGCTGGAGAAGACTGAAAGAACAGTGTGATGGCCTCTATACATTTAGGAAGAATTTGCAGAGAAAACTGGGGGAAATGAGCCACCATCTCAATCTGTAATACAGAAGACGGTCAATATGTTTGGCCCTGGGAGCTTCAGGCAAACGCAGATGAGTCACTTGTACTCAGTTGGTGCTGTGTAAACTGCTACAGGCAATTCCATTAATTAAAGCTCAGAAAACAGTCAGGAAGACGCCACCGTGTGTGTGTGTCTTCTGGCACAGGAACAGTACGGATTTCTGCTTTGTGCCTTCACAGAGGAACATGTCACAACATGTGCAACTGTTCATGTGTTTAAACTGTGCAGCAAAAGTACATGACGAAGTCAAAACAACTTTATACCACTGAAGCCCTTCCTGTAACCTAGTAAGACACCCATCAGGGGAACAGAGGATGCCATACATCCTCCTTTAGATATGTGGATTTAAAGCATTTTTGGTTTTTTACTTATTTTTTCAATACTGAATTTCTTAATACACTTTTGTGAACACAAAACCTTCTCAATAGATTTACTCAGTATCTGCAAATTTAAGTAGCTAAACTGAAACAGCACTGGAGCAATCCTCAGCATCTAGATAAGCCCTGATGGCACACACTTCATTTGAAAGGCAATGCTAATAATTTAGCAAGACATTTCTGCAAAATGGATTAAATAAATTATGTATTTGGCATACGCACAATAATGATAGGAAAATATTTTTCATACAACTAGCTCAACTCTGGAAATGTTTTGGCAGTCAGAGCAAACTTGCAAAACAAGTCACAAATGAAGCCTTCATTTTGGTTTAAATCATCTCCTGATTCTGGCTTACTTAGTGAGCGAACTACACTCTGCTCTTACTCATACACCTGTGTTTGAAGTCAAGTATGAGAACAAAATGTTTGCAATAAAGACCTGTTTAAGTTTTTGTTGCAGGTTCTCTCTCAGTCCCATTTGAGTCTTAGAAAATTTTACACAGCTTAGTAAGAAGTATTTTCAGCCATAAGTAAAATTTATGACCCATGTGGTACTTAACGTTTATCTGCCCCACAACAAATTCTTTCTTCTCCAGAGCACACTGTCAGCTATTTCTCATCTCCTAAGTATTTTGCCTACAACCAAATCAGAACACTATATCCTTTGAAGTGTATGGTGGTGGTCTTCTGATCAGGAAAAAAGTAATGCCAGAAGGGTAGGGACAATGTCATATTACATTTGAAAACTCACTTGCACAAGGTTGCCTTTATGTTAAAAAATTCTACAAAATCAGTCACACACAACTCAGCTGCATATTTGGCAGTCGAAGTTTCTTCTCTTATTTTCTTAAGTTCTGGCCATCGGCTTTAACCACACTGCTCTAGTACCTGTGGGAAATTTTCATTATGGTTTTAGTAAACTGCTCCCTTTCCACAGTTACCACTCAAAGTACAAAGTAATAAGGAAAACTGCTACAGAAGCTTACTTTGTTCATCCATCCTTTGCAATGTACAAAAACTCTTAATGGTGAGTTCTCCGGGAGCAATTAAATCCTTAAATCACATCCTTTTCCTTTCCAGATCATACCTAGGTGAATGGTGAATATTTGACTTAGAGCTTAACTCACATTTCTCATTTCAGCATCGTTCCTGCTGCACAGATTTCTTCTATGGGTTCCCCACAGCAAAACAGTGCTTTCCTGCAGGAGCCATCCTACTGCCTACAACTTTTTGGGTATGAGCCAACTGAGTATTTACAGTTATGAAATACAAGTTTATAATGCAGTGAAACCTCCAGTTCCTTAAGAGAAAGAATAAAATAGTGTAATATTAATTGCTTTCAATTTCTCACTAGAATTTTTAAAGAAACTGAGTAGAAAAATCCTCAGAAAACTTGCAATATCACATAAATATTATTTAAAAGAGCATTTTTTCATTGTTCCATGTTTGTGCTTCAGATATACTCATTAACTCCATAAGCATCTCTTTATTTACGTTTGTGCAAGCACAGCAAAGGCTGCAATATGAAGGAGGCAAAAATATAAATTTGCAAGCATCATCAGAAGATATAAAATCTAAATCAAGTCTATTGTATACAATGTTATTGTTTAATCTCTATATATTCTGAAGCTTTCAAAGAGTTGAGAATAACCTTAGAAAAATATCCTTTTTAGGAAAGACCCAAATCACCAAAAGTCTTTCAGAAGCATTTTTTCCTCATACAACTCTTATTGAAAATTAATTTGAAATTTTGAGAATACATTTGAAAACTAGACAAACATACACGTAATGCAATTATGTACCTTGCTAAGTTTTTCCATGTCTTGATAGTATCCTGCTGCCTTTTTCTGCTCCCTGGTCACTTCTGAAACAAGCCTCATAATAGTTTCTCTACTAGCTTTGGACTCCATCTCATGGACATTGATAGCTTCTTGAAGAGCAGCAACCTGGTCTTTTAGTGTCAGATTTTCTTTATATATTTCATAGACCTAGAGAAATAATTCAAATGTTACTAACTTTTTTAAAGCACTTAACAATGACATATATTCACCCAAATATACCTGCTCCTAACCATCCCAATAAAGACATGGTGTTTCTGGCGACCCCTAGGTCAGATTTATAATTGCATTCTTCTACTCCTTTCTAAAAAGAGCAGAAAGACAACTAAAATGAGAACCATATTCCCACCAGAAGCCCACACCTTAGTGGAACGTGGTTCAGATTTACTCCTATGCAATCTCTTATGATGTGTTAAACAGGTGGAGAGCTACTGTGGCTGCATATCTCCGCTTGACATGAAGCAGGTCAGAAAATGAAAACAGATCATGTAGCTAACTTAATGTGAAAAGCAGACCATTTCTGTTTGGCTTGTTAAGATTTATGCCTTTCATTTGGAACAAGAAACTGAAAGCTGCATTTTATGCTTGAAACTGTTTAGGCATGGGGAGATTTGAGTTAGTAAAAGCTATTTCATAAGCATATTCAAGGGAAGGGTCAAATACCTGGTGGGCTGCTGCTCTGAGCAGCCAACACCTTGGAAAAATTAGTTGTTTCCAGGAGGATTCTAGGGCTGTTTTGGTACGTTACGCTATTTCCAAGAAGTGGAATAGATGAATGTGGGCACTTCAAAGAGTGCATAAGGTAAAAAATGTACCCTGACTCCTACTGGCAAGACGTTTGTTACGACTAAGCCAGATCAATTCTGTCTTAAATAAAACCATAATGTGGAAAAGAAACTAAATAGACGTGCCATGACCCCAAACAGAAAAATTAGTTGCTAAGTTTTCCCAATGCATACAATTCTCAGCACAAATTAGATTTCCCAACTAGATTTGTTACTACATTATTAAAACAAGACGCCAACATATACTTTTTTTTTAAACTTCAGTTATTTCCTTAACTTAAAGCATGTAAGAGTTACAGCTTAATACAAACATCTTTGCCTCTAATGACAACTAGCCAAGTTTTGTTAGAGTATCTATTACAGTTTCAATGTGCTTGTAATATTATGAGGGCAAGTACTTCAAGAAATCACTGTGATACATACCTAGATAATCTTAATTTATTAAGTATTCCTTATAGCCAGAACTCTTATAATAATATGAATATAATGAAACAGAATTTCCCAAAATACATAGTATTCTCCTAAGTGAAGAAAAACAGGGATAGCAAAGACTAGACAGAACATGAGAAAAATCCATAAAATTAAGATAAAATGCCCTTCAGCAGCATCAATAAAGGTTAAAAGAGTATATAAACAATTTTTCTTTCCTAAACAGAAGCTTAGTTTTTGGAACTTCAGAAGTATTCTGAAGGAAAATAATAAAGTTTTATGATTAAGTCTCAAAAACACCACACAGTTATTCACAGCATTTTGTTACAGGGCATAGTTAAGGTTGTTTTAGGGTATGCCATTTCAGGTGTTTCTATTTAATGGTATGTTGGCTGAGATAAGAGTTAAGATCTAGTGGTACAGTTTACATGTCACCTAGTGACTCCCAGTGTTAGTTTTTGGGAAAGCTTTCAAACAACTATCTAATCAGAGCTGTACTTGGGAACTACAGGCTGATAAAATATTTATGCAGATAAGAGCAGACTGAGTTCACTGAGGTTTACTAGTGTTCAGCACCTTTGAAAATCAGCCCAATATGAAAAAAAGTCTTAAATGACAGCACTGTCTGCAAATCATTATTTAACACAAAGATTCCTGTCTTCATCACTTGCTTTATTTCTTTGACAACCAAATATTCTTCTATTAAATTGCTATACAGAAACCCTTGCCTACACATAATCACCTTTGACATTAAATGTTCCTGTGGTTTCTCTTTTTCTCTGATGTCTGTGTCCAAGAATCCAGAAAGATGTGTAAGAAGCTCTTCATACTTTCTGCTGATTTTAGAAGCTTGAGTCATGCTTTCTTCACGCTCATTCAAATACTTACTAATCAGACAGAAAAAAAAAACAAACCACAGATCAGGATGAATGTTCTCTGAAACAGAATTCAAGGCGACAGACATTAAGCCAAGATTATTGTTAGCTTCTGCATACCACAAAATGAATTTTAAAAGTTACATATAATTTTCTGTATCTGTTATTTAATACATATAACTTTTGTTGTTGCCTTACGTGTAAACATTTCTTCAACTTTGCTTTTGACTAGCACTTCAAAGAATTTTCTATGATCCCAGTCTCAAGAACCAGGTGACATCAATAAACAGTGCCTTCAAGATACTAGGAATGGAGGCTGCAAGCAAAAACTTAGAAAAAGTAAGGGGGAAGAAAGTGTTCGAATTATAGTAAAATACACTAAAAGCACTTCACATCCCCTCTCTAACAAAGCTGACCTTGCTGATCAACAACCTCTGGGGAAAGAGAAGCCCCTCTGGATGAATGTAGGACATCCAGGCTGCCTGCAAAGGGAAGTTTACCAGCAGAAGCAAACAGAGATGGGAGACGCTACTTTGCTGTACAAACAGTCTTCTGCAGCGTAACACTACCCATGGAAGGAATCAAATAAAAAAGAAAACATCAAGGAACTACGACAAAGTATGAAGAAAAGGCAGCTTTTTGTCACCAATTTCATAACTCAAAAGATGCCTGTCATGCGGATACGTATCCCACATGAACCATCTGTTTCAGCCTTAACAGCAGGTATCAGTTTGTAAATGCTCTGTAAGAAAGAACAACCAAATAACAGAGGGGTCAGTTTAACTCATTGGCATAACTGTGGTTACATCCCTCTCATTGCCAGGGACAAAGACAAGTCCAGCAAACAAGCATTGCCACAGTCTGCATAGGTAGCAAACGTATAGATTCAAATCTCACTCATGATGCTACAACACTGAGCAGCACTTCTGAAAAACTACAAAGAAACAGATAACAAAAATAGTCAACCAAAAAAAGCTCAAAATTATCATTAGTGTAATCCAAATATCAACTCCAATACCTCTCAGATAACACCTGTGAAGGAGGTACTCGGTGATAGAGTGCAAGAAAAAACTATTGAGATTCCAATTGAGAAACAAGGTACTTTCTAAAGCAAGTTCTTCACAAAGATTTGAACACTAGAATTAAATGAGACGTGAGGTAACACCAAACAGCTGTCTAGAGCAAATATGTTATTGAAACTCATTTGTTTATCAGAGCACAAGACTATTCTGTTTTCAAGGTGGGCATGCTAGTCATTTCTGGACTCATTCTTTTTCATTTCTGATTTCTTCCTCTCTAGGCAGGCAATCAAACAGGCAACAGAGCATCACTCCATAACCAAAAAGCAGCACAAGACTCCTATAGGAAACACACAGTGAGTGCAAACATAATACGTAAAAAGGTTATAAATCAGTAACAAAAAGAGATGGTCCATGAAAAAATTCAAGATGTTTGTTGCCTTAGGAGGGAGATCAGCACAGTGGTTGTCAATGCTGCAAAGTGGCAGACAGTGGAAGAATAAGAGAGAGGAATGGAAAATATTAATTACTGCTCTGGACAGGACGAGGATAGTTCCATGTACTCCTGCACAGCACACACCATGAGCCAAAAGAGCTCTGCCTTATGCAGCAGACGCTGACCCTCAGAAAACAAGTGCCTTGCAGCTTCTTCACCGCCAGGCACCTTCCTCCCCTCTATAGCCCCAGAAAAACTAAGCTGTGAGATGGTCATTGAACTGTTGTCCTGAGGAGGGGTATGTCAGAAGCGAAAAGGTATGAGGCTCCAGACATGCCATACATGCATGCCTATATGTTAGAATATTGTATGAGATTGACTGTCAACCCCACAAACTGTTCTGTGGCTCTGAAAAATCAAGGTACATCACACATAGAACCATGCCTGCTTCTAAAAATAAACAATCTGAAGTACAAAGCATGTACTTGACAACTCTACAAATAACCTAATTACCACCAGTAGGGCCATAAAGGTGCGAGCACCTAGAAAACAGCCAATCAGGTACAAAAAAGTAGAATGCGGCTCTTTCACAGTTTTTCTAGCTCTTTGGAACTAATGAGCAAGGAGAAGGGGAGAAGAAAAAAAAAAGGAAAAAAAAAAAAAGGCTTTTCACAGTTCAGGCTCTAAAAATACCTTGGCAATAGATCTGTTCAGTAGAAAAGCACCATTTTCAACAGGAGAGGTGTACATCTTGAAAATCAATCACAGAATTCATTAAACTTTTTTTACTATATCCCTAGGTATAGAATGTAAATGTGCATTTCATGCCTACTGGCTTGCTCTTCTCTTTTACTAGTGGTTTTCAGTGAAAATCTTTCTGGAATACCTAATTAGGACTAGTCATGTGCCATGTACTACTAAGGTGGCCAGACTAAGCAACTTAAGTTCAGTAAGTCAATAGATTGACTAGTATTAAGTGGCACATGGAACCACTAGCTGAGGATAAAGAAAAGCTTTGAAAGCCTACACTGTAGATTCATGACCAATCCAACATGTTTGTTTCTTCCAAAAGAGCAGACTCACCCTCCATTTGTCCCTTCCCTTTTGCCAGCACTCCAGTGGTATACTCCAAGTGCACAGCGAACTGGGCCTGGGATTGGTAGACCTGGAAATTAAGCCTTTTACTTCGCTCACTTCTCTCTTGGAGCAGTTCTCTGGTCCCAATCAACGTGCAGCAACATAAACAGAAGTGCTGACGCAAGTGTCATGGGCAAAACAGAGCAGCCAGGACTGCACTGGGAGTGACAGCACAGATTCATGCCATATAAAATTGATCATATCACTGTAACGATAGGCTAGTAAGATACACAGTACTTTGGCAGTCTTCCCCCAGTGAGTCGGGCAAACAGGATAGGAGGTTTTTCTTCCTTTTTTTCTTCTTTTCTTTTCCCCCAGAAGTAGCATTTTAAAGAATCTTAACAACGGTTATCTCAGAGACTGTGATGTTTTCTATGTTGCTAGGATGCATAATACACTTCTTAGCTTAACTATCTCCTCACTTATATTGGGATCATATCTAAAATGTTTGGCAATCAACATCAGCACTCTCCAGGCAGGGCTTTTGGCAAATCAGCTGGTAAGAGACAAGTGCACTGCGATGGATTTCTCTAGATTTTAAAATAACTTGATTATCCGCTTCTAATGCACAAAGCCTGGAAGAGCTGTGCAAAATACTGCTTTGGGAAATACAGACATCTGGTGAACACTCACCTTGCTTTTAACTAGACAATATTGAGAGAGACATGGATATTAGCCTTGTAATTGTGGAAAAAAGTCCATTATAAAATCTATAAGGTGTCTTAATATACTATGACTGACACTGATTTTGGAATTTTAGAGTTCAGAATATTTTCACACCGACCAATTTTATTTGTGATCAACAGACCTGAAATATTAGAATTTATGCAGAACTGACAAATCAGTGCTCTGACACACTATGCTAAGAACAGTATAGTTAAGAATATTATCTTTTATTAAAAGTTTTATGCAATCAGTATGCACGTTAAAAACAAAAAAACCCCACACAGCAATGTCCAGAAGGAAGCAGAAGAAAAGTCAGACAAAGCTAACATTACCGAAAGCTGAACAAACATTAACATGCTCCCTTCAGGATTCTACTAACTAGGAACTATACCATGTTTTCTCTATTACACTGCACCTAACAGACGGCTTTACACTAAGGAAGAAATTCACTTGACACTGTTCTGGTTCCAGCTGTGTCACAAAAGAGGGGAAAAGAGATTGGAGTGGTGCAGCAGCACAGTTCCTCACCACTGCATGCCCCATCCAGCATGTCAAGTGACAGGTAAATGTCTGTAAAAGATGCCACTTGATAAGCATAGACCAGGGCATTACACCATAGTTGCAGGTACTGCCCATCACTAGCATGCTATGGAAGGCACAAAGTTTGCCTCAGTGCCACATGTGGAAATACCTGAATGAGGAAACCATACGTACTGTTTCCACTGCATTCAGACAAACAGCCCTCTGTGCTCATTTTTTGTAAACAATGAGGTTACACCAAGCTGACTCATATCACATCATTCTCCTCCAAAGGACAAAACTCTAAAAACCCCATTTATGGGCTAACAACTCAAATCAAAATTCAAATTTCAGTACCTTCCACACACTTAGGTACAACAGTTGTGAAAGGCATTGTAACAGAATTCAGACCTGCGTTGGTCTGTCCACCAAAGTATTTTTCTGCATTGACAACTGCACCATTCTGTCATTCAAAAAAAAAGTTGTTTCTCATCTCACATGAATCTTACTTAAGTTTGGCATTTTGCTCATGAAGCTCCTCCTTCAGCTCCCAGTTTTCCTTGAATGCTGCCTGAGCTGTCAGCTCAGCCTGTTTTTTAGAAGTGGCAAGCACACATGCCTCTTCCTCCATCTCCTGAACTCGGGTTTGCAAAGACAGGAGGCGAGACATCTGCCTAGCATTGTTTTCCTTATAGGTTTCAGCTTCAGCCTTCAGCTCTTGAAAAGAGGCTTCTTTAGAGATTATTCTGGACCTGAGTTCAAGAAGCTATAGACAGAAAAGGAGAAAACGCATTAAAAAAGGAAGAATTTTGCCCAGCCTGAAATACATGACTGCATTACAAGCTGAGTAATGTGACAAGAAATGCATTTTGGAACAAAAGACTAAGAGTCTTACTACAAGACTGAGTGGAGGTATGCAACTTTATTTTCATATAACTAGGAAAAAGCAATAGAAGAAAGGGGTTTGAAAACCAAAAGCTGCTGCTCTGTAATACAATACAACTTTTCAAGATAATCTCTTACAGGAAGATAAATTTATTTACAAATTCAGAATTTAGGAAAAGCCCACCTTCAATTCTTCTGCACAGCCTTAACTCACCTCCCTTATGCATCTACATTACAGTACAGTCATTAACACCATTATTCCTTCTTTCTTGCCTGCCTACCCCCTGCTCCCAATTCTGGTGCACAATTCCACAGGTAATCTATAGCTGTCGGGAGCTGTAACAGCAAAGTATCCAGTTCTACGAGGGTGAAGCCTTTTCATGATTTGCAGCATATTCAGAGGCAAAGAAATTTTGGGAGAGTTGTGCTGTAGGCAACCTCTTCTCAGCTTATGCAAATAGTTATTTTTTGGTCTGATAATCCAATCAAATGTAGCTGGATTTACAAAGAAACAGCAAGAAAGCCTTTTAAGGAAGGGTGGGAGGAGGGACATCACTGCCAAATGTCAAGAACCTGTTCCAGAGATGATGCTAGAACTTCCCAACAGTTCATGGAGTTCAGTTGTTTTTTACTTTCCCCTCTCTCTTTTAGTTAAAAATACCATTTTCCATTGAACTATTTCTACTACATACTTCTCTAAAAGACTGAGCTTGAGGCAGAAGCACCAGGCACATAAAATTTCAGTGTGTTTTGTTTTGCTAAAAGGAACAAGTAATTTAAAGTGGATTTTTTGTCACAAGAAGTGTTAAGGCATGTTTCAGCTTTCCTGACAATTCCAGTCATAAGCAGCAAGATGCAATCCGAAGCATTTAATTCCTACTACATAAAATTAACAGTCAAATAATTAAGCCACATTAATTGCTCTTTATGACATGTGCTAGGGCCTTTAACTTGTGGCAAACGTTTTAAGGCAATAAATATTTAAGGCATTAAACTGCAATTCAGAATGTCAAGAAATTCACAGCTCTGCCAGAAGCTTTCAGTGTGACCAAATCCAAGATACTCAGAGAAATTCCAGGAGGCTGGTGAGCCAACTGAACGGCGGCTGACTTGCAAAAGAGAGGTCCTGCTTGTCCTGCTCCCAGCCACACACGCCTGTCCTCTCCCTCACACCAGTTCTTGTATTTGTCTGACTCCTCCACAAACAGCTTAACTAACACAACTGACAGAAAAGCATTCACTTTCTACAGAGGAGGAGGAGGAAGGGGAGCTGGCCATGTCACAGAGAAAAGGCTAACACTGAGGAGTCAGGTAGGAGGATCACTCTTGCGGCAGCAGCATAGTGTCCGATGAGCTTATGCTTCACCTGCAAGTGCTGGTTTATCAGACACTTTGGAGCTGACGTAAAGCAGCACTGATTTTGAGAAAAGCAGCTCTGCCTTTTCCCAAGCTCACGGGCTTCATTTCCATCCTCCACACTCTTCTTTGTGCTAACAGAAGCAGTTATATTGCTGTGAGGTGAAATAAGATTGGGAAACTGATCCGGCTAAAAAAAACTCAGAAGGAGAGTCTTTATTTTTCCATTGCATCAGTTTCCCAACAACACCGTAAAACTACACATACATCTGTGCCAACAGAAGGGATGGGGCAGCGTGGGGAAGGAAATGAGCAGCTGAAGGAACAATAGGATTGCTTTGCTTGGCAGCTGGACCAACCTATGGTAGCTTAAAGCATTCACAACCTTAAAATTTCTCTGTGGTTCAACTCGCCATCTGCAAAATGTGATGTTTTTTCCTCTGTCCATTGTCTTTGTGGTCAGTTCCAATAGCAGAAAAAGCAAGAATAATCCCATATCATGAGTTTTACAGAGCACTTAGCAGAACAGGGCTCTGACCTCAGCTGGGTCATGAAGGTCTTTATTAACAAGAGCACAAACAGCTGCTTTCTTGACTATTCTTTCACTTTTGCAAGCACAGTGCTGAAAGAATCTATAAATCAGTCAATCATGCTGGCAATAAAGCCATTCAACATTTCCAGTAATAAATTCTTTCTGTGAGAACATGAGATTCCATATGGCCTTTTGGAAATGAAATGTAAAGTACTGATCCTGGACAGCCATTAAACGTAGAAGAACTCTGCAGTAATTTCAGGATCAACTGGTCAAATTCAAGCTTAGATAATGAACGCTCACCCCGGCAGTTCTGACTGGACGGTGTATTAACAATTCATTCTCATACAATATTACATGTTCTTGCTGTTTACCATATTTAGCTATCCACAATTAAAGACATTTATTTCATTGATAGAGCCTTTTTTGATGTTTATGTGCTATGCAAGTATATTGCAAAGTACTTTACAATGTGCAACAGAAATACACATTTGTAAAGTGTACAGATGTTTAGAGTACTAGTTGGATGAATGTTCACAAGTTTCTATCAAACTTTATGTATCCATGAATATTTATGAATATATACACCTACATCTATGTATGTAAATAAATGTAAGCACTTCATGTCTCCTAAAGGCAAATTTGACTCCATTTTAAAACTGACCACTGCCCGCTTTGCTGAATTGGATCAATTCAATTTTATTCGGTCACGTTAAAAAAAAAAAAAAAATTCAGTGTGAAAATAAAGAAACTGTAAAAATTATCTTATAATACTCTCTTGTAAGAACCACCATTCCCACAGCAGGAACAGCAGAAATAGATGTACATGTGTTCTTCAGCCTCTCTAGTTACAATCAACCTCATTAGCTCAATCACGACTTCACTGGTGATGAAAGCAAAGCAAATCTGGGGAGCTGTAACAACTGAAGTGGAGGAATAGGTGAGGATGAGCAGTTACATCTTAACTCACTGGGAACAGGAGCACATCTATCAGAACTTTTATACAACAACAATTTAGAAATACTAACATTCAGGTTTAATTACAAAAGATTGCATTTAGAACACAATGAAAAGCTAGACTGCCTCAAATCTTTCAAATATAAGCTCATAATCAGTTCTTGAACACAGAAGCAAGCAGAGTAAAAATTACATGGAAATTTTATGTTCCGACAAACAAAAGTTCTGTATCAAAAGCAAGAAGTTTTGGACTTTCTGCAAACTTTCTATTCTCTGCAGAAAGCAACTGTAGAGAATCCTCAGGTTTGGAGAAGGATTTGGAAGTATTTTTAAATATACCTCTGACTGGGCACAATCATACTTCACCGAAAGTGCTGCAAGTTCACTTTGAGCAGTTTCAGCTGCAGCTCGATAGTGATTCATCTGCTCTCTAGTGACAGGAATATCCAAAAAAATGTCATCATGAGATTCCTGGGAAGACAGCAGGCAAACAAAACCATTAGACATGAAATTTTCTGAACATTTTGGCTTCAGTGTTTTTTTGATTAAGTTGCTTAAGGGCATCTATTCCGAGTAACTGACCCTTACTGGAAAATAGGATAAGCAGTCACTTTTCTACCAGTTACCACTTTCATCTACAAGTTCAGCCAGCAACATCAGTGCTAAGGTATATCAGCATGCAAGATATTCCCCCTCAACAATTCCATGGCCTCCCACTATTTTCAGCTCAGGTTGTTTCCTGCAGTTTCAATGTATTTAGCAACATTCAAAAGGTCCCTCTTCTACAAACTTACCCAGTCACTCCTTCAACCAGCGTAAACTTTAACCCAAAGGGAGGTCTCAGCTGTCTCTTATGCAAAGAAACACTTTGGTTTTTAGACTTCAGTTACATTGCATGCCGCCTCATTTTTATGTTGCAAGAAATGGTGAAAAAAAAAAGCAATGGCTATCAATCCTCTCTGTGCCACTCATGATTTTGCAGATTTCTATCATATCTCACCTCCACTGTCTCTCTATCAGGTTGAAGAGTCCATGCCTACTCAGACACTTCTACTTGCTCCTGAAGGTCATTTTTTGGCTTGCCCATTTGTGCTTTTACTTCTAATCTGCCAAGGCTAAAGGTCCTTTTGAACTCCTTCATTTGGACATAACTTCAGCTTTCTGAATGATGTGTTCTTGTCCCCAGCAATCACCATACTGACTTCCTTTCACCCTTTTTCAAGCCCTTCTGACAGACAGCAAGCGGGGGCTCTGTGCTTCTAGCACAGTTTCCTTCACACCACTTGTACAAGTCTTTTAGCTGTGCCTTTTAGATTCTCTGTCATAAGCTTTCTCATTCTTGTGTGGTTCTGCTCTTCTACAGTAGAGCAGAAAGCATTGGATTTCTTGGCCTTTGTTACTTAAGTCTTTCAATATGAAAATTCAGACCTGAGGTCTTGATACGAGTTTCATTAGACAGAACATTGTTTTCAATTGACAGTGACTACAAAATTATGAAATTTAACATCTTCAGAACAAGATTGTGTTTAGGTGATGCTGGGAGCACACATGGCAGAGGACAGAATATGAGATTTTTGTTCCATCAGCTCCCACACAGGACAAACAAAACTGCAATCCTAGTGCATTTGGGTATGCACTACAAAATGCTAATCTCCCCCGGCTAATGACTGCTGTTGAAACAAGGTATACCAACGGAGACAGAGACAAGATGTCTTCATTTCATGCTCTTCTACATCAGCATTAGTTTCCAGGCTGAGATAACTTACAAGTTCAGCTCCTACCCATTCTGAATAGAAAAAAATGAACAGCTTTCTAAATAGGTGAACATCTAGCAAAATAAGTCTCTACCATGAAATGCACACAGAAATCCCTGGGGAATAAGGCAAAACTACTAGTTTGGACTGTAGCAGAAGATAAATTACCTCAGATTAGTTTCTATAATATTGTCAACTCCTTCCTTTAACCTTTCTTCAATGCGCTAGTACACACTGGATTAGATGCATCAAGTTTAATCACATTCATCTCCCTCAAAGACACTCAGCTGTGCTCTTCCACAAAGGAGTTGCCCCTCTCATCAAGCCAGACTGATACATGTAGTATAGCTCACAGCCACGTACAACATAGCACACAATCTCTGAGATAAAAGGGCTGCTAATTTTCTCAACACTTTATCACCATTCTGAGGGAGTGAGGGAAGGCATGTGCCATCTCTTTGCTACTTTGTCTTCCTTTTTGCTTTACTCCATTTTTTTCACATTGTACAACCACATGAAATTCTTTGATGTAGAGAGGGGTTTTTTCATTCTGTAATACACCAGACCTCCAAAACCATGGCTGGAGCTTGCAAACACTAACACTGTGTATGTTATTTATGTATGTTATTATATTTATATTACTGTATTGCTGCATTTTTTCTTTTTCTTCCCTAAACAAACACAACCACTTAGGACTCTACAGAAAGAAGGAATAAATCTCAAAACTGATGAAATAAAAAAATTTCAGAGCATAGCTGAAGAAAGAAGCCCTCTGTTCAGCAGCAATAATCAACACAAGAAAACCCTTTACAGCTGGAACTTCTGAAACCTACATTTGTCATACAAATCTAGATTTTAAAATGATGAGCACTTTAAAGATGCAGATACACATCCAGAAGGATTTAAAAGAGGTTTAAATGAAGCCAGGTGCAAGTTACTGGGAATCACCATTTCACCCATTTACAGTCTTAATGAGATTTACAGAAGCAGATCTCTGCATCCTCCAGTGCCGTAGTAAATACGAAGCTAACCATACATGGTGACACCATGCTAGGGAAGTTGGTATGACTATCATACTTTTGGCAGGGAATGTGCATGCTTTAAGTAAATAGTTTTCTCTGTTTTGCCAGCAGTCATTCACAAGTCTGATCATTAATCTTACCTATAACAATGCAATTAATTTGGCATGACGCTACTACAGGAGTAAAATTTCTAATACAGATCTGGCACTTTTTATCTCTGGAAAAATTCAGATTTGTAATGTTTCATTAGTACTACGTAGTGTATACTTATTACTGCGAAGAAAATAGAATGAATAAAGTGTTAAAAGAACAAGAGCCAGTAGACAGGAGGAGCCTTAATATATTATAACTCAATCAGCTCTAAATAATCTAGGTTTTGGGTGTTTCTCCCGTTCACGTTATTAAATTTTTTTATCCCTTTCCACTTACCTGCAAGAAAATTAAGTTTTCATTCCACTTCAAATGCTAAACAGAAGCTAAACCTATATTTACAATACTTAACTTGGACCTTTGGCTTTATTAGCAATAGGCATTCTCTAGAAGATCAACAATATAAAGTCATTGTTGTTATTGTGGGCGGTTTTGTTTTCATTTTTTACCAAATAACTACTTTCCCCTCCCTGGAATCCAGCCTGTAGTTGGCAAACTTCACCTGATTCAGAAAAAACAGAATTTCAACAACATTCAGAAGTTTTACACCTCGCCATTTACTTTGAAATCAGCTAACTGTTCAACTCACTCACTCCCATTCTGCTGTTGTCAACTTTTCTTTTATTTCCTGCTACATTTCTTATTCCAACCCTGGCAAAGGCTGCTACCACTGCCACTGCCCCCGCTTTCCCAAAATTTAAAAAAATCTCTATTGAAACAGAAAGCCCTCAATAAGCGTTTAAGCACTGACCACTACCCTGAGTGACTTGTCAATGCATTGCCACTTGCCCATAGTAGTTGGACACTCCTCAAGTCAGGGAGTTCTTCTTCCTGTTTCCAAAGAGCCTAAGCACATTGGGGTTGGCATACCAAAAATAATGACTCACAAACCTTTGTTGACTCTGTTCTTCCTTTGCTTCTACAGAACAAATGGGGGAGAAGGGGGAAGACAGGTTGAAAACTAAATAGATTTGCAATATGATGGCACATGAACTGCTTTACTAGACTATGTCTTAGGTTACCATCAGCAAAGTATGTCATAAAAGCAGAATGCTACGGCAAAGTTTCTCTAGTAGCATACGAGCTTTGACGGACTCTACAATATTCAAACCCACATCTAACTAAAACAGACATCTTAACTTTGTTGTTCATCGCCTGAAGAGGCCAATTTCAAGCTTGATTAATGGGCCCAAACGAAAGTTTCGTGACAATCAAAATTTTAGGCTTGCCCTCTACGACTACAAGCAGCAGTTAAAGCATTTTCATCTTTCATTTTCCTCTCTGTGAGGATGAGGTGACTTTGCATCTAAACATAATAAATGTGTTTACGATGAAAGACAGTAGTCATCTCAAGGCAATTAGAAAGACACATCACCTACTGTAAATGTTACTTAACATGTTTTTTGTTTAAATTCATCCTTTGTTGTACAGCTAAATTAAGGAATTTTGATCTCCCCTGATGCTTTGTCTCACAGCTTTTCCAAAACTAATGACAAGAAGAAGCTGCTGTGTTTAAACTTGAAATAATAAAAAGGGTATTTAGGAGAAAAATGTGACAAAATTAAGTGCTTATGCAGGAATTTTTGCAAACCACTTATTGTTCTACTGTTTTTACTTTATCAGTGCTGAATAGAGTTAAATAGCTTTTGTAAGAGAATAGCTTAAATGGGAGATATAAAAAACAGACCATCATGCAATGCCAACACTCTTGCAATTTTCCTACAATGCCTGCTATACTTTACTACAGTAGGCAAAAGATTTACATATATTTAACTGTGTTGGTATATACACAATTAAGATTGATTAGTACTGTAGTTCGATTCACCATTTGTAACCCACATCTTATAAATGTGTAGTTTCTAATGTGCTTCTGAGTCACGGAAGTAACATTGACAAACTCTGACTTGAGATCGGTAGGATGTGGAGCAGGTTACTTTCAACTCTGTAACTAAGCGGTGCTAATGAAAACTTTGTAATCGGGTCAAAACAGTTGTATTTAATATAATGACATTGATTTTGCCATGACAAACTACCAAAATTCTGTATTTTTTTGTCTCAATTACAAAATTGATGTTCAACTATTAAGGAGGTACTGAGCTGTTTACACACTAATAAATTGTTTATCCTTTGGAATACGAAACTGTTACAAGTTTTCTGCTATATCTTTAGTACAAAAGAGTTTGATCCCTCTAAGCAATATCCCTGAGCGTCTCCTTTAAATTCACATCAAAGCCAGCAAACCAGTTTCAAGAAGAAATGCAAAGAAGAAATTCTTAGATAACTATAAATTCCTACTCCATGAAAGATACTCCCTTCTGCAACACTTAACAAGAAAAAACTTTCGTCCTTGAAAGTGTAAAGATAAGCTACAACGATCAGCTCAAGTTCACTGCGCTAGAACTGAAGCGCACATCTACCGCCGGGTACAGCTCTGCAGCTGCAGAAGTTGTTTTTTTAAAAAGGCAAAACTAAATTTGAAAATTGAAAAGGTAACTTGCAAGGGGGGTTCACAGCCAGCCTCAGTGTCGGTCACCCGCCACAGAAACAGCCGACAGAAAGCTATTGAAGACCGGGGGGATTGGATTTTTCCAAAATCGGGGCTTTATTCTCTAATAGGGCAACTGCAAAAAAAAACCAAAATAAACCAAAACCCTCTACCCTTTCTGTCTTCCCCTCCGTTACCGCCCAGCTTTGCCCTGTGCCGGACGGCGGGGCACGCCAGCCTCGGGAGCTATCACAGGAGCCTGCGGCCGCCTGGCAGCGGCCCGGCCCGGCCCAGCCCACGGCAGCCCGCCAGTGCCCGGCCGCCCCCGCGGCCGCCCCCCTCCTCTGCGCCCGGGCCGCCTCCCGCCCGGCTCTCCCTTGGGGACGCGGTGCCGGGGCGGGCCGCAGCCTCCCGCCCGCAGAAACCACCGCCGCCCCCGCAGGCCGGGCCGGGCCGCTCCCCAGCCCCCGCGGTACCTCCGCCGCCGCGCCGCGGCCCCTGTCAGCCAGCCGAGGGGCGGCGGAGGCCGCGCGGGGCCCGGCGCGGCCGGCCCTGGCGCCGCGGCTCATGGCGGCCGCCGCGAGTGCCGCCGTCCCCCCGGCAACGCGAAGCGGGCGGCACGGCGTGCGCCCTCCCCTGCCCGGGCGGCGGCCGCGGAGCTCCCGGCGTGGGGATCGCAATGGGGTCCCCTGGTTAGGGAAGTGGGGCGGAAACAGCGCTCGGTGCCTGAGGGTGAACGGTCTTTGCAAAGGGACGCTCACAGAAACGTTTTTTCCACTTCAAGTGGACGTTACACAGCAAAACTTTACAAACCTGAGAAAACTGCCTCAAAATTTTCCCTTAAAAATGTCAAAACAGAGGCCAGCAGAGCCGATGAAATTTGAAGGGCAGCGCCCTCCGGCTCAGGCAGGGTTTCCCCCTCTCCGCCCAGAGCCTGCGGAACCAGCAGCTCGGCCCGGGGCCCGCAGCCCGCCCCGGTTACCGCTGTGGAAAGGCGACCTCCACCCGCCCCTCCTCCTCCTCCTCCTCCTCCTCCTCCTCCTCCTCCTCGCCTGCCTTCCAAAGGAAGCAGGTGAACATGGGGAGAGAGGAACCGCAGCTAGCGGTAAAAGATAATGAGACCTTCAGGTGTACGGGTGCTGCACATCGTTCGCTTTGGAGACCCTGCGAGCTGCTTGGTCGGGGCTGCCCCAGTGCCTCTGGGGACGGCGCGGTCTTGCACCATTCCTGTACTCGCTCACACGTCAGGAACTATCTCACCTTTCCTAGGAACACTGACTTATTCATGTTTTCCAGAGAAGAAAAGGGAAAAGCTAGGGATGGTACCGATTTTTCTTTTTTTTCTTTTTTTTTTTTGTCTTCCCCTCTGTATGTCGGATGCCATCTCACCGCTGCTGCCAAGGACAGTGAAGACCCCTGCCCAAGCAGAGGGGTGCCAGTGTAGACCATCGCCCTGTTTAAAATGCTACGACGCTAAAGCACAGAGCTAGATGATGCCATACCTCAGCTGGAATCTGCCACTAAACTCATAAAGGAAAGGAGAAAACTCACTTAAAGCGAGGAAGCAGTTCTGGGAAGACACCAGGGGAAATGGAGACCTGCACAGGGCTAGGCCACGCAGTGCAGGTGGCAGGAGCCACCGGCCTCCATGTCAGGGAGCATCTGGGGACAGACACAATCACCGTCGGTGTGTGAGGTGACAACAGCTCCCTGACAGCACGTTTCCTCTTCATCCTCGTGGGCGAAGCAACACAGGATGCCATAGGGGGGATAAAAATGTGTTACAGCAACCGTTGCTCTTGAGGACTGTCTACACAAACGCTCTTACTGTTGCTGTAGTAGAGTGAAACCAGTAGGGCATTTTCTAATCAAAATTACCCCGTGCTGACGGAGCAGATGGGGGTGCAGAGAAGGTAG
This sequence comes from Burhinus oedicnemus, assembly GCA_008921705.1. Classification (NCBI taxonomy): domain Eukaryota; kingdom Metazoa; phylum Chordata; class Aves; order Charadriiformes; family Burhinidae; genus Burhinus; species Burhinus oedicnemus. The sequence goes on from VFFE01007510.1 coordinate 1,306,650, forward strand.
CTGCGAGCAGCATGTGCTGCAGGCATCTCTGAAGGGAGACACCCCCTGAGCCCAGCCACAGCTGCCTGGGAGGAGGGACCCCAGTTCTGCAGCTCTAAACTCTCAAAAGGAGCCAGGAGAGAAAGCGGCCAGGGGAAAGCAGGAGGGAGCTTGGCCAGAGGGGAACTGTGCACGCAGGCTGTCTCTATACGGCTCAGAGAGAAATGCCTAGGCAATCCCCAGTTCCCAGTTTAGTTCCATTCAGTTCCCAAGCCAAAGTTCATTCCAAAGCAATACAAAGCCTTAATAGTTTTATGAGGATAATGTTTCTGACCTTTTTTTTTTTAACTTTTCTGTGTCTGTAACTGTTCTATTACATGAGGTACCTCAAATACTGTGCTGATGGCTAGGGAGCCCAACCAAAAGTTTTTATAATTTCAAACACGGGACTTGCGGTACTGGATCAAAGCTGCTACTGCCACATGGTGCAAAATGCTGATCCAGTGTAAACTCATGCTGCAATTCAAATCTATTAAGTATTTTTGACAGGGTAAATTTGTACTGGCAGTCTTACATAAAACCAGCATAAATCTGGCACAAATTTTAATGTCCTCTGCAAATTTGTACAAAAATATCATCCTGGATTTGTCCAGCATTTGACTACAGCCTAATCTGTCCCACTACCAGAGCAGTGTGCAGATGCAGGATTAAGTGATTGTGAAACTTTGTCCTAACTTTCTTTAGCATGTGCTTGAGCGCATTTCCCCATCACTAGTCCTGCAGTGCCACGGCTGGTTCAAGAGCTATACTTCAGCCACTTCTACAGCCTTAGTGAAGGGAAGAGTGCTCATACAGCTGTATCTTACCATCGATCTATAACGTTATTTGGCTTTAAAAAAATGCTGAATGTGATGAACTGGATGTAGTGAGAGTAACAACAAAAGGGGCAAGAAAAAAAGGATGAGGAAAAGCAGAAACTTCATATAGCACTCTGAAAAAGAACGGGGCAGTTTCAGGGGGTGCAATACCCACTCTTCAACCCATTTCACTAAGTATCTTATTACAGGACACTAACACTTCAAAATGCTTTAGGCTTGTTTGCTAAATACTACAGGTAGAGTTCTCAAAAGGACTCCATGTTTCTTTTTCCTTAACAGGGGCAGGAAATAATGACTTACTTCAGGTTTTTTAGTTAAAAATAATTTCAAGAAGTCATCTTGACAAATGAGATTCTTCATGTTGTGCTACAGAAAATACATGGACAGGATGTTCTGAGCCCTTCTAACCAAAGAATGATGCGGAATCTCTTGAATCTATGTACCTAATAAAGTCACTCTAATTTTTAAAACAGAAAATAATAATAAAAAAATTACTACAATCTTTCCCTCTCAGTGTTGAGGAAAGATGCTAAAACTGATCTGGGATATGAAATCACAATTCCAGTAGCCCGTACACTCAAAAATCAGACCTAGCAATTGAGATAGGTCTGCAGGTTCCTAAATATCTGCTCCTAATTGAATTTTCTGTAAGTAAATGAGAACGGACCTGTCCGAATAGTTTCAAAGCTAAAATTCATGTGATGATGTGGATAGCTTTCCCCTCACACAATGAAAGAGACATACTTTGTATCCTGTGGGGTATGGATGGATGGAGAGCAATTGTTCCAAGTACCCCAAGAGTTCCATGTTTCTGGACACTTGAACCAGATTTCTTAGCAAGTGACACAAATTAGCTTAGATTGCCTTTCAAAGTGCTTAGTATGCCACAAGCTGAAATGACATTTCAGTGTCAATATCTGCATTTTGCTAGCAAATCAGTCTGCAGGCTTCTGAGAACTTAATAAAAAGAAAACTGAAATGTGTAACATAAAACAAGAGCCCCACTTAAAAAAAAAAAAAAAGGGGTGGTGGTGGAAAGCAGCAGCTCACTGGGGCCTGCAGGAGCACTGCAAGGGTGATACCTACAGATGCACCGACATTGTAGTAGACCTGATCTAGGAAAGAGGTCCCTAAAACACAATTTCTTCAAGAAAGAATTCACAAAGTCCTCAGAGACAAACCCATTCTTAAGAATGGAATGATCAACTCAATCAAAGGTGAGCTCTTATTTTTATTATTTGAATTGCTTTTAAATATTTTCATTAATTAAAAAAAAAGAGCAGTATGAAAAAAGGCATCTGTCAGCATTGTATTTTTAATCCGATTTCAAAAGAACCAAGTGTAATCATAGTATTTAAGCATGCAGAAATATACTTCTTTAGCAATTTTTTTTCCCAAGTCCTTGACAAATCTCAAGCAAATCTGACAGAGATTAAGTCAGAATGATGCTTAATTTCCTGCAAATATTGTGAAACACAGACAGCCAAGCACAGAATGAACACTGAGATGCCCTAACTTACGGAATGCCTGCGGTACACTTCTGTGTATTATTACAACCTGTACTGAAGTTTGTTGGTTGTTTTTTTCATTTGTTTGATTGATTGTTTTTTCTCAAATGCTCCATCAGGAAATGAAGGGAACTACCAGGTCTTCGGGTACCCATGGGACAGAATCTAGTGTGCAAAGAAGATTTTACTTCATTAATTCTACTGTTCACAGATCTTGTCATTTAAAAAATACATCATAACAATTGATTAAAAGACTGAATCAAAACATGTAATATTATTTTTGAAAACAATTTTTTTTTTACTAACACTGTAAAAAAAGCTTTGTTATTAACCTCAAGCCATCAACATCAACACCATATTGAGGTGGTGAAGTATTTGTGTTTCATCATGCACATGAATTCCAAATGATTTCCTGAATGCATATACACATTTCAGACACTCATTACCTAAAAGCAGCTAGAGCTGAGATAGAACAGTATTGTACACTGGCAACATTAAACAAGAAGATGAAATGTATTTCTCCAAAAGAGATTCAGGGGTAATTAGTCCACAGGACTCTGTTATCTACAAATTTAGCTAGAATACCTAAAATAGCCACACTTTTACAAATCATGGGCACAACTTGCCATGGTTCCCATTTGCTTGCCTTCCACAAGGTATCAGCTCCAGAAGCACAGCATGCCCCAACACCAAGCTGCGCTCCTCCTCTGCCCCCTCGAATCACTAGCATCGCATCCTGTAGTAGTGAAAGTTTTCTTGAAGAGTGCCTCATCCTTACCTTACCTACTTCAAAAAATAATGAAGAAATCAAGATGGGACTTACTCCAATTTCTTTTTTGTCAGCTGACACAGAAGTCTGGCTCATGACCAGTGACAGATGATTTCATGTAGAGATCCTAAACTGTGCTTGAAAATACAACTTCAGTTAACAAAGGGAGATACTGCCTCTCCAGAGGTAATTTCATAACACATTTACAGACTTCAAGGTGGAAAAGATATTAATGCAGTTATATTATGAGGAAAAAATAGGCTCATATGGGAAAGTGGAGAGACAATGTCACTAACTAATACAATTAAGATGTGTGTGTAAATTGTGTCATACCAGTTACTATTGTAAATCCGATAGTGGACAAGCTTAAGAAGGATTCACTAGTCTGATTAAGTCTAGTTGTTCCTCTGCCTAACCTAAATGGGAGTCCTTTTTTTCCCTCCGAAACATTCAGTTTAATGCTGTCCTCATCCCGTGTGAATTTGCACAGCTCAGCTAAACTGATGGAGACGTCTTGGGTCAGTAAATCTTCTGACATAAATAAGCCAGCTGGTTTTACAACCCTGGACTCCCCCATTGGGACAAAGCGAGGTGGTGAAAATGTAATATGCATATGGGGGAACTAATCAGACTTGGAAAAAAAGTGAGATTTTAACACAGAATCTGTTTAAACACAATTCCCCTCATATTTCAGGTTTGAGCAAGCCATTTCCCAGAACCATCAGGGAAAAAGGAATCACTTCTGGAGAGGTTTTCCTGAACATCTCCTATGTGGCAATAAAACAGTTTAGCCTGAGCATATCTGCATGAGCAGATATTTAATATCTCTGGATGACAAAACAGTAACCAAACATATTTATGATAGCATTACTAGACGCCTTCTTATCTTGTAAGGGCAGAATAACCATGGACTGAAAACAAAAAGTTAATTGTGAAACACAAGGCAAACAGCAATAATGGTGTAACAAACACTGTATTTAGACTTCCCAAAGAATATATTCTGAAGTTTTGGAAATTACAGTTGAACTTTTTTACTGTAAATTCAAGCATTATAGCAAAAAAAAAAGCTATGTTTTAGTGAGGGAGAAACAAGAGGAGTACTAAAATAATGTCCACATAAGCAAATACTTGGTTAAAAATACTTTATGCACAGACTGACATATCTCTATCTAGCTATGTATGGAGACACAGGAGAGAGAGGACACAGAATACAACACTTTGCACAGCTGCTTTCCAGTTCAGGACATCAGCAGTAAGTGCACAATGTTAGATGAAAGCAAAGGCAAAAAATTGCATTAAATGATACTTGCAGCTATTGAAACACAAGTGGGGGGGTGGGGGGGAAGAAAGTGAGGACAATTTATAAGAAATTATTTTCTTTGAAAAACTAAAAGCCTCTTCTTTGAAAGCGGCTGCTGACATACTAGCTTATTTTCAGTTTGGGGAACTTAAACCACATATAAAGTCTTTGAAAGTCTAAACTCAATTCATGCAGTTATTTTGGAAATTCTCTGTATGTGGAACTTAGGTTTCCACATATGTATGGGAACTCCCTGATTTGCACCAGGGAACTAGCTCCTGCTAATGCTCCATCATGATCCAGAAAAGTAGCAGCAAAAATTCTATGGGCCAAATCTAACGCCACTAATGCAGTCAGAACTGCATATCCAACACATCTCAAAGGCATTCCAGTGTAGCTCTAATTCAGGACTGGTGGAAATCAAGAATGCAGTGGATTACAGAGAAATGGGGATACTCTTTGTTCACGTAAAGATCCTAGGGCCCTTGCAGCAAGTTGTAGGCCCTTCTCCGCCTGGAGGCATTTGAACTTTGGCTGCCTCCTAATTCCCTAACGTAAGGCCATGGGTACACACACTCCCTGGGTTGAAATAGGGCTGTTAAGCAGGTAACACAAGAGTCACTGGACAGAAGGAAGAGCAGGTGAAGGGATCCTTCAGCCAGATTGAGGGAGCACTCGTGGACCCTAACCCTTTTCCAGAATTGTTTTGTATTTTACCAACACAGATCCTAAACCAAAATAACAATTACATATGTATATAGGACCAGAACCCAGTACACCGCCTGATCTATGACAGCTAAGACGTTTTCTTGGGAAGTGGGAGATAAGAGCCGAAACCTATTCCAGGCATGAATGGCTGTTAAAAGCCAGTTCTGTTTCCGAACAACCTTTCTATACACAACACTGCTGAAGGAAAGCATGGATTTACCAGTTCACAGGTCCTTCTCTGCTGTGTTATTTTCACATACACAAGCATTTTAAAGATTGAGCCTTGCTCAGCTATTTCAAGGAAACTCTATGTGGTTACCTCCGGCACAGTATTCTGTATGTGAACAGGTGAGGGGGCACAAAAGCCTCTCTCTGCAGGTGCCTGAACTTCAGGGGTGACTGTCTGGAGACCTGCCTGCACCTTATGTCCGCGTTAAGTAGCACTGCACTGAATACGCAGGATTTCTGGACAGCCATTTCCACATAAGGAATAGGAGGCCTGGATGCCTTCTGCCTCTGCTCCATCATCTGTCTGCCCAGGTGTCAGGCACCATATCTCCACATTTGGTAACAACCAAGTCCTTCTTTAAAATTAATCCCTGAGTTAAATAACCACAATTGCAGGCAAAATTCAGTGTGAACTGCACATGGAAAGATGCAACTAACTGTATCAGCAGGCCCTTTAACAATTACAGTCCCTTAGAAAGCATCAGCCTTACCATGATAGTATGAGAGCAATCAATCAGTTAACATTAAGAAAGCAAACAAAAAAGCCCATAATATATACCTTGATATATCTTACCTTAGTCTGCTCAGCTCTTAATCTTTTACTTCATTAAAGACTTGGAAGAAGTGAGCGGAATCCCAGGAAAGGTAAAAGAAATTCCTACAAGCACGGAAATTTTTCATCTCAGGAAATTTGAAAGACTATCATTATTTAGCTTACTGAAAAGTGATAAAACAAAAGCAGCATACAAGTACTTAATGTGTTTATTCATTGTGTATGATCCTAATATGACAATTTATATTTCTTTCCTAGTGGAAACAAAGCCAAATGAGCCTAATCTCAAAAAGAAGTGTAAATAAAACCCCTTCTCACAATCTATCTGCAGAACTTACAACTGTAAAGCTGAGACAGAACTTGGATTAATTCATCTATATAAATTTATCTACATGGCCTTTTTATTTCCAGGCCTGATAGAAATAGAAATATATCTGTATCAGCTAGAATAAAAATTCACAGAAGTTTTGAAAATCTGTTTTAAGAAAACAAAACAAAACAAAAAACCCCACCCACAACCAAACAAGAAAACATAAGCAGTTCACGGTATAGGAAATTTTTTTCCCCATATGCTTTCTGCCACTGCCATACCGGAAATAAATAAAAGGACAATTTTAACCAGCACATTTTCACAGTTTTATTTTAAAATCCTTAGGTAAGTCTTAGGTGATTTTGAACTTATATTTTTGCTTTAAATAAAAATCATCCCAAACTTTTGTTCTGTAATTTTGGATAAACAGAAGGCTTGTAAGCAAACAGTTTAACGGAAAAAACAGTTCTGCTCAAAATTCCATTTTGGAATTTATATTTTAGACATGGTTTAGGTTTTTTTAGATAAAAAACTTTTCATGCGGTAATTTTCACACAATAGAGTGAACATTTTTCCTATGCTGTCTGACCGAGTACAGGAGATAATTATGTTTCACATGGAGCAAGCAGTTAAGTAGTTCAACCATGAATGCAAATCATAGAATCATAGAATAGTTTGGGTTGGACGGGACCTTTAAAGGTCATCTAGTCCAACCCCCCCTGCAATGAGCAGGGACATCTTCAGCTAGATCAGGTTGCTCAGAGCCCCGTCCAACCTGACCTTGAATGTTTCCAAGGATGGCACATCCACAACTTCTCTGGGCAACCTGTCCCAGTGTTTCACAACCCTCATTGGAAAAAAATTCTTCCTTATATCTAGTCTCAATCTACCCTCTTCTAGTTTCAAACCATTACCCCTTGTCCTATCACTACAGGCTCTACTAAAAAGTCTGTCCCCATCTTCTTATAAACTCCCTGTAAGTACTGAAAGACTACTGTAAGATCTCCCTGAAGCCTTCTCTTCTCTAGAGTGAACAACCCCAGCTCTCTCAGCCTGTCCTCATAGGAGAGGTGCTCCAGCCCTCTGATCATTTTTGTGGCCCTCCTCTGGACCTGCTCCAACAGGTCCATGTCTTTCCTGTGCTGAGGACTCCAGAGCTGGACGCATTAGTCCAGGTGGGGTTTCACCAGAGTAGAGGGTCAGAATCACCTCCCTCGACCTGCTGGCCACGCTTCTTTTGATGCAGCCCAGGATGTGTTTGGCCTTCTGGGCTGCGAGCTCGCATTGTCATCTCATGTCCAAGGTTCTCATCAAACAGTACCCCCAACTCCTTCTCAGCAGGGCTGCTCTCAATCCCTTCATCACCCAGCCTGTATTGATACCTGGGGTTGCCCCGACCCAGGTGCAGGACACTGCATTTGGCCTGTTGAACCTCATGAAGTTCACACAGGCCCACTTTTCAAGCCTGTCCAGGTGCCTCTGGATGGCATCCCATCCCTCAGGCATGTCAACCACACCCCTCAGCTTGGTGGTGTCTGCAAACTCACTCAGGGTGCACTCAATCCCACTGTCTATGTCATTGATGAAGATATTGAACAGTACTGGTCCCAATATGGACCCCTGAGGGACAGACACCACTTGTCACTGATCTCCATCTGGACATCAAGCCATTGACCACTACCCTCTGGATGCAACCATCCAATCAATTCCTCATCCACCCAACAGTCCATCCATCAAATCCGTATCTAGAGAGAAGGATGTTGTGGAGGACCTTGTCAAAGGCCTTACAGAAGTCCAGACAGACGACATCTGTAGCTCTTCCCTTGTCCACTGATGTAGTCACTCCATCATAGAAGGCCTCTAGGTTGGTTAGGCAGGACTTGCCCTCAGTGAAGCCACGCTGGCTGTCTCGAATCACTTCCCTGTCCTCCCCGTGCCTTAGCATAGCTTCAAGGAGGATCTGTTCCACGATCTTCCCAGGCACAGAGGTGAGGCTGACAGCTTGGTAGTTCCCAGGGTCCTCCTCTCTACTCTCTTTTTAAAATGGGTGCAACATTTCCCTTTTTCCAGTCACTGGGGACTTCACCTGACTGCCATGACTTTTCAAATATCATGGAGAGTGGCTTGGCAACTGTATCAGCCAATTCCTTCAGGACTCTGGGATGCATCTTGTCAGGTCCCATAGACTTCTGTATGTTCAGGTTCCTCAGGTGGTCACAAACCTGAGTTCTTACAGTGGGAGGGACTTTCCTCCCCCAGTCTCTGCCTTGCAGTCTATCCATCCACTTGAGAGGTCTGGGGAAAGAGGCTGCCTGTGAAGACTGGGGCAAAAAAGTTGTGGAGTACCTCAGCTTTCTTCTCGTCTGTTCTTACCAGTTTGCCAGTCTTGCTTATCAGGGGGGTACGCTTTCTTTGACCTTCCTTTTCTGGTTGACATACCTGTAGGAGCCCTTATTATTATTCTTTGCATCCTTTGCCAAGTTCAGCTCCAGCTGTGCCTTGGCCTTTCTGACCCCATCCCTATACAACCAGGCAGAATCCCTATACTCTTCCCAGGATACCTGTCCCTGCTTCCACTGCCTGTGCCTCTCTTTCTTGCCCTTTAGTTTGACCAGCAGGTCTCAACTCAGTCATGCCAGTCTCTTGCCCTCCTTTCCTGATTTCTTACACCTGGGGACTGAGAGCTTTTGTGCTCTATGGAAAGCATCCTTAAAGATGCTGTCCCTGGGGGCGGATGAAGAGAGAGTTGAGAGCTTCTGGGTAAGGATTAAGGGGCAGGCTAACATGAGGGACACTGTTGTGGGGGTTTATTAGAGGCCACCTGATCAGGATGCAGAAATTGATGAGGCCTTCTACAGGCAGCTGAGAGCCGCCACACAATCACAGGCCTTGGTTCTCATGGGGGACTTCAATCACCCTGATATCTGCTGGGAAGGCTACACAGCTAGGCAGGTACAGTCCAGGAGGTTCCTCCAGTGTGCTGATGATAACTTTTTGACTCAGGTGGTGGAAGAGCCGACAAGGAGAGGTGTACTACTGGACCTAGTACTAACCAACAAAGAGGGACTGGTGGAGGACATTAAGGTTGGGGGCAGCTTCAGCTGTCGTGATCATGAGAAGATCGAGTTCAGGATTATGTGCAGTAGGCATAAAACAACAAGTAGGGTTGCACCCTTGGACTTCAGGAGGGCTAACTTTGATCTCTTCAAAGAACTGCTTGGAGAAATCCCATGGGTTAGGGCTCTAGAGGGTAGGGGGGCTCAAGAGAGCTGGTTGATATTCAAGTATCACTTCCTCCAAGCTCAGGATCGGTGCATCCCTAAGAGCAAGAAATCGGGCAAGGGAAGCAGGAGACCTGCATGGTTGAGCAGGGAGCTTCTGAAAAAGCTCAAGTGGAAGAAGGAAGTTTACAGTAAGTGGAAGAAGGGACTGACCACTTGGGAAGATTACAAGAATGCTGCCAGAGTATGCAGAGATGAAGCGAAGAAAGCCAAGGCCTCCTTGGAATTAAATCTGGCAAGGGATGTCAAGGTCCACAGGAAGGGTTTCTTCAAGTACATCGGAGGCAAAAGGAAAACTAGAGAAAATGTGGGCCCACTGTTGAATGAGACAGGGGCCCTGGTGACAGATGATGCACAGAAGGTGGAATTACTAAATGCCTTCTTTGCTTCAGTGTTTACTGCTCAGGCCAGCCCTCAGGAGTCCCAGACTTTACAGGCAACAGAGAAAGTCTGGAGGAAAGAACACTTTCCCTTGGTTGAGGAGGATCAAGTTAGAGACCAGTTAAGTAAACTGGATAGCCACAAGTCCATGGGTCCTGATGGGATGCACCCACAAGTGCTGAGGGAGCTGGCAGAAGTCATTGCTGGGCCGCTCTCCATCATCTTTGAAAGGTCCTGGAGAACAGGCGAGGTGCCTGAGGACTGGAGGAAAGCCAATGTCACTCCAGTCTTCAAAAAGGGCAAGAAGGAAGACCCGGGAAACCACAGGCCAGTCAGCCTCGCCTCCATCCCTGGAAAGATGATGGAACAGCTCCTTCTGGGCATCAACTCAAAGCATCTGGAGGAAAAGAAGGTTATCAGAAGTAGCCAACATGGATTCACCAAGGGGAAGTCATGCCTGACTAATCTGATAGCCTTCTACGATGGCATGACTGGATGAATAGATGAGGGGAGGGCAGTGGATGTTGCCTACCTTGACTTCAGCAAGGCTTTTGACACTGTCTCCCACAGCATCCCCATAGGCAAGCTTAGTAAGTGTGGGTTGGATGAATGGCCAGTGGGGTGGATTGAAAACTGGCTGGCAGATAGAGCTCAAAGGGTTGTGGTTAGTGGCACAGAGTCTAGTTGGAGGTCAGTGACAAGTGGTGTTCCCCAGGGGTCAGTACTGGGTCCAGTCCTGTTCAACACATTCATCAATGACCTGGATGAAGGGACAGAGTGTACCATCAGCAAGTTTGCTGATGACACAAAACCAGGAGGGGTGGCTGACACACCAGAAGGCTGTGCTGCCATTCAGCGTGACCTGGACAGGTTGGAGAGTTGGGCAGAGAGAAACCTAATGAATTTCAACAAGGGCAAGTGTAAGGTACTGCACCTGGGGAGGAATAACCCCATGCACCAGTACAGGTTAGGGACTGACCTGCTGGAAGCAGCTCTGTGGAAAGGGACCTGGGAGTCCTAGTGGAGAACAGGATGACCATGAGCCAGCAACGTACCCTTGTGGCCAAGCAGGCCAATGGCATCCTGGGGTGCATCAAGAGGGGTGTGGCAAGCAGGTTGTGGGAGGTTATCCTCCCCCTCTACTCTGCCCTGGTGAGGCCACATCTGGAGTACTCTGTCCAGTTCTGGGCTCCCCAGTTCAAGAAGGACAGGGAACTGCTGGAGAGGGTACAACAGAGGGCTACAAAGATGATTAGGGGGCTGGAACATCTTTCTTATGAGGAAAGGCTGAGGGACTTGGGTCTTTTTAGTCTGGAGAAGACTGAGAGGGGATCTCATCAGTGCTTACAAATACTTAAAGGAAGGGTGCTGGGAGGATGGCACCAGTCTTTTTGCAGTGGTGCCCAGTGACAGGACAAGAAGTAATAGGCACAAACTTGAACATAGGAAGTTCCATCTAAACATGAGGAGGAACTTTGCTCTGAGGGTGGCAAAGCACTGGAACAGGCTGCCCAGAGAGGTGGTGAAGTCTCTGACTCTGGAGACATTCAAAACGCGCCTGGACACCACGCTGTGCAACTTGCTCTAGGTGACCCTGCTCTGGCAGGGGGGGTTGGACTAGATGATCTCCAGAGGTCCCTTCCAACCCCAGTAATTGTGATTTGCCAGGTCTGTTCTCCTCCCTTGTCCCTGTGGGCAGTTTCCCAGGGGGTCCTATTAACTAACTCCTTGAAGAGCTGGAATTTTGTTTTCTTAAAATTCAGGGTCCTGACTTTACTCTTTGCCTGACCCATATCTCTCAGGACTGTGAACTCCACCACTGCATGATCACTGTAGCCCAGGCTGCCTCCAATCTTGACATCACCAATTAGCTCACTTGCATTGGTGACCATCAGGTCCAGTATCACGTCTCCTCTGGTGGGGCTATTACCCAGCTTAAGAAGTTATCTTTGATGCACTCCAGGAGTCTCCTGGATTGCCTACAGCTCGTCGTGCTACTTTTCCAGCAGATGTCGGGGTGGTTGAAGTTCCCCAGCAGGACGAGAGCCTGTGAGCACAATGCCTCCTGTAGCTGGAGTAAGAAGGCTTCGTCAATAGGCTCTCCTTCATCAGGCGGCCAGTAGTAGACACCAATCACAAGGTTTCCTTTGTGGGCTCTCTCTCTTATTCTTCCCCGCAGGCTTTCAGCCTCCTCATGGCTATTCTTCAGAGACAGCTCATCACACCCTATCCATTTCTTGACATAGAGGGCAATGCCTCTGCCCCTCCTTCCTCACCCATCCCTATTGATAGCCACACTATGAAATTCAAATACACTATGAACAATAGTTAGGGTTTATGGGACATCAGTAAGGTGTGTAAAACAAAGTGATTTGGAAATATTTTAGTGTTACAGCAAGTGTAACACTACAATATCTCCATTTTTGCCGAGGACACATGGAGCATCTATCAGTTTGGGAAGGGATCCTGATAATGACACCATCAGCTGCACCAACTTTAATAAGTAATTACCAGATAAATATTAAGAGATTTTCAATGCTTTTTAAGGTTTTGAAATTTGAACAAGAATATTGGTAGGGTAACAAGGTAGAAACTTCCCTAGTACTGCACTGTCTTGATGAAGAGGAACATTTTATGATACCCATTTCTTGCATCTATATCTTTCAAAACCTCATGGAATAAATATGCACATTTTTGTGTAAAATCTGTTTCAGAGAAAAAAACTTCAGGAGCTAAGACCTGAATTATTTTAAGTTGGCTTTCCCAGCCACTGAAATAGTATAATGACTTTTGCACAAAATTATATAATTTATTTCAATATTCTTGCAACAGTTTCCAGTCATACAATCAACTTATTTTCCACATAAGTTTATTTTAAGAAGCCTTATATACATACAGAATTATTGTATATGTCATCTAATGAATTATCAAGTACTCAGACAGATGTGCATATTGGCTTTCACTGTGCCTGTGACATTACTTTTCCTCCTGTTTCATCACAAATTAAAGTCATCACTATCAAAACCTGATTCACAAATACAGTTGCTCAAAAGGTAGAACAAAAAAAACAGAAGTCAGAAGACGCTGATCTGTTGTGGTCCTCAGAATTACTGAAAATGCCCTTGGTTTTGCTATAAATACTCAAATGGCACACAAAATTAAAATCTCAAGAATTTGGCTATACAATTCAGTAGCTCCTGAGTTATGCCGTACAAGCCTTTTGGGCAATCAGTTGTAACAGATGTACAGAAGCAAGTTTCTTGAATACTCAAGAAAAAATATTACGCTATATTATAGCATATGCTAATGTTATAATATATGCTTTATGTTGTATAACAGTAAATTCCACCTTAATGCAGTAGGCACATGCCGCCATTTCATGAAGCTATGTTACGAAGTAATTAACACCGAGTATCTACAAAAGCATTTCCTATTTTCAGCTAAACCATAGCTAACCCAAGAGCAGAGCACAGTGCCTCATCGGAATATCTGTCTTCACTACTTGTTTATGGCATGGAAGAATATAACACTGGCATTACAGCACTTTTTTTTTTTTTAATCATAGAATCAATCCAAATTTTACAAAAATACAGTGAACTAACAAACAGAAAAGTATGCTGCATATTCAGTTCTGTCTATAGATAGCACTTTGCAATTACAGCTATAGAAGTCAAGCAATTAAGTATTTGGAAGTTACAGCTGTGCATTCCTCACGTAACTATGTAGTCACACTGTATATTACCATACAAACTTCTCTTTGTGAGGTGCAAAAGATGAAAAGTGCTCACTTAATAAACTGGAGAATAGAACTAATTTAATTTTTTTTTCTTTTCCTTTTTTTTTTTTTTTGAGCATGACATCATGTCTTATATTACCATTCAAATGCTAAGCTAAGAACATGTCTTACGGTACTTACGAAATCACCACCCTACTTCCTCACAAACATTAATGCAACAATCTCCAGTGAGGTGATTCAGTAATACTGAGCGAATACTGCTGTATTTCTTAAGTGCTTTAGCATTTTGTAGAATTCCATTTATCATAAGTTCATAATATTAATTTCCAATGATCTGCATTGTGAGTTCCCAGAAGTAACAGCTTGAAAGCAACCTGGGCACAGAGACAGATTAACAACCAGTGAAAAATAAAACCAAGTTTCTTGGCGTGCATAAGGATTGTTTAAGAGGCAAATCTATTCTTCAAGGGGGGCCTCAACAGTGAAACAATCCTTTCTCTTCTTGTCCATTACACACTTATAAACCTCTCCAGCAAATTAAGTCAGCACCTTACAATCTTTCCACTAGCAAAGCAGATTTCTTCCCCTGACCATTTTGCCTCTCTGAACACAGCAGGAAGCTTTCATTGCACATATTTCACAACTTCCACCCCTCTGTTCTTGACTCAAAGTTGTTGCTTCAAAGTGCATTTGAAAAAGTTAACAGCATTTTCACAGATGAGAAACTGAGGCTCTAGTGCCCAGATTCATTGTGTCGTTTATTTGATAAAAGCACCAAAGCTGGAGTCCCCCTGAGCTCTGTCTAGTCAAGAGAGACCTTCAGCTCTCTTGACTGGATTTCTAATTTATGCAGTTCAATCAGGTGCCTAAAGATAAGGATGAATTCATCCTTTAGGACTACTAAGTCAGAGATACAAAGGAGATGAGAACGCTAAACCCAGGTCTCAAAAGCAGAACCCTACCTACAATATCACATTGCCTCCTGAAATTCCTAGTATCTTAGTTTTTGAATACTTGACCTTGCAACTTTAGAATACTAATATACTTTCAGATAGAAGAAGAAGAACACAAACACAAATAATCAAAGTTATCAGGGGCGGGAGTGTATTTATCCACTGTATAGATCTTTATTGTATGAACACAATAAACTGCAGCTGATTCTCTCCAGAAGACATGCTTTGCCACTGATTTCACCGACCAGAAGAGGAATCTAGCTTCATTTTCAAAGCCTGAAATAGGTACAAAATACTGCCTCATCTTCCCCCTCCCACTTCTTTAGGCCTACCAAAGCTTACCCTTGTCTTAGGTTAACCATAAGTACAAAAGTCTTTCTAAACCCACTTTCTACCACACAGTCATTCTAATTCCCTTGCCACTTCTGTGCCCTCCTTTTCATTCCATACGACGTATGTAAACTGGAAAAGGAAGTTTCTCTACTGTCTACTCCTGTTCTCCGTAAGATAGCCACCCTGGCTACCAGGGGCAAGTTCACACCATTTTAGCAGCTCTAGACAAGACCATAACCCAGTCAGACTCTATGGGTAATTATGCCACCATTTTCTAACAAACCTGTGGTTACCACTGGCATTGCATCAGTCCCCTATCAAAGGCCCTACTTCAAACCATAGAAGTACCTTAAGACTTGACAGAATCTATTTTTAACTTTTCCTTTATAAATGGATAATGCATTTCCATTTTCCTTTCACTTCACTCTGAAAAAACACTAAAATATCCCTGAATTTTCCCAAAAAGTCTGAGCAATTTGAGATCAGGGTAGAAAGAAGAAATTAGCATCTAACAACTCCAATTAGCAGCAACCTGTATGGTGTATGTTTCTCTAGCATATACTTCTCAGTGCAACAGGGGTTGTATTTTCCCTATGAAAATTATGGCATCCTTCAAAAAAAAAAAAGCAAATACATTTGATAAATAAAAGAGAATTATCACAATAGAAAGAGGCAGCAGTGCTTGAACCACAAACACTGCTGACAGGCCACCTTCAATTCAAATCCGTATTAAATCTAAAATCCAATTAATGTAACTGGTTGGGTTGGGTGGTTGGTTTTGGGGTTTTGTGTGGGGTTGTTTTGGTAGAGGTTCTTAGCTAAACAATATCTTCCATATTCTTAAAATGAGATTGTCCTTCCTCCCACTAATCTTCCTACCAGATGAGATAACTCCCCTCCTACAGGCAAACTGGCCAGCAACATCCACTTGAATTTTAAAATTAAAATTTAATTTTCAAATTCTAAATTAATATTTACAAGGTATCACCCAAGAATTCTTCTCTTAATGTACAGCGAACTATACTCAAAACATCAAAAGTTATTTGTCCATGGACACAAGCAGCAAGTAAAAACAATTTATATAACAACATCTTGGTAGAAGTCAACTCAATTTTCAACAGTTTTAAAATATGATCCTGCAATGAGTTGCAAAGAATCTGCCTGGAATTAATTTGTGCATTCTCTAAAGCATTAACTTTCATGCAATGCATAGCATGTCGAGCGCAAATTATCCTGAAATAAGTAAATACATGCTAACGTGGGATTGAGGAAACGGTTTCTGAAACAGATTTTTCACTTGTTAGCCATAAAATCATACCCACTGATGAACAAAAAATATTATGGACAACTACATGTTCATCTTAAACATTTGCTGACATTGGACATTAGGAAAACAAAATATATTGAAATGCAGATTGATTTATGTATACAAAGACCGTTTGTAAACTTTTGCACAACATTAAAGTCTTTTGTGGAACACAAACAACAAATCACTTGGGAGGAAAAAGTGCAAACAAAAAAGAATCTTTGTTGAAGCCAAGCATGGAACAGAGAAAGTAGTTAAAACTCAGACTGAATCTCTCTTTCAGAATATTAGGAACCATTTAACTAGAGAGCAGCATCAAACTGAACTACCCCGTATTTTCCACTTACCATCCAATCAGGTTCAGAAGCCTGAATTTGTTCACCTTGTCCAGGTTTGAGGCCAACCTGAGTGTCAGATTTCAATGTTCTCAAACTACAGAGAGGCGCTGGATGAAACTTGTTCAAGGCTTGATGAAATGGAACAGTATATTCCCATTTTCTATCTCCTGTTAATTTTCTATAGTTTAGATCACCTTTGAAAAGAAGCAAGTTTGACTTCTGTAGATCAGCATACAAGTCAGGAGCAACTTCAGCCATACTGGAAAAGTCATGTGGCAAAGTCCAAAACATGTGATCACGGTAAACCCAAACTCCCTTTTTCAAATTGCCCTCCCAGTTTATCCCACATCTAGACATCCACATATGATTAGCTGACTGCAGTTGTTTAATAGTCCAGTTAAAATCGTGCTTCGTGGTATCTGACACATACCATGGAATACTTTTTCCATGAAAATGAACTTCATCAGCTAGCTTTGACGATAACAGGAAGTCAGCCAACACAAGATCACTTAGAAGTTCAAATCCGGCATTATCCAGGATTATGTCAACTCTAACATTACTTTTTTCTGTATTTCTCTTTTTGGCATTTACGAGTAGTGACCAAAGTTTTTCCATATCATTCACTAAGATGTAAGGTATCATATTTTCCAGGGATTTTAAAGGACTACATTTCTGAGAACTGTCTTCACCAGCTGAAAAAGAAAGGTCACACTTATTGCCCCACAATGACACCTAGAAGGAGGAAAAAACAAACATTTGCTAAGTCTCACTGTAGTTACATTCTAAACTTCACATACACTAAAGATTTTGTTTGGTTGGTTTTATTTTAGGGACATGAAGGCTCTAACTCCACATTTTCCTCTAAGCTTTAATAAAATCCAACTTCTTGTACAGAAATGTTAATATAGACAAGATTTTGTGGAACAAACCAAACAATGCTCTGTATTTATGCAGGCATTAGAAACATGCGTCAGAAGTTACAAAGATGGAAGATTTAGATCAACATAAATATACTGATCACAAAGCTTAAAACGCAAATATTATCCATACAGTAATTCCAGAAAATATCAGTGGGAACACAGAAAACTGAGTAATAAAGCATGTTTGGTTTTTTATTACACACAGCCAAGTAAGAACTTGTATTTGAAGTGCACACTAATAAGGTCTTTATAAAGATTCTTCAAATACTTGCGTGCATTGTTGCCAGCTAATGGAGTTATTTGTAATTCTATGATATTTCATATTCTATTCAAAGGCATTATTTTCCAAGAATAATGCAGTTATAAACCTTTTAAACCACTTCTGGCCTAGACTAACTTCTAACTTTATTTCTAAAGTAGTCTAAAAATTTTTAGAGTGTCAATAAAATAAACTGTTTTAAAATTTTGTACTTAAATAACAGGCCATCTGGAAATTCACTTAAAATGTTTTAGACATACTGGTTTTGAGGGAGAATAAGCTGGCTTTTCAAATACACAATGAAGAAAATGTATAATGAAAATGTCACATTTAATACAAGTAACCAGCAGCAATACAGTCAGGGTTTCATTGCATTTTTACAAACAAAAGAGCTATATTTTAATTTCCATATGAAGTTCAGATTCTTTATAACCTCAAGTTTTTATTTGTTACATAGGATAGAGGTTTTAAATTCTTGTGTTAAGTACTACTAGTTTACCTGCAATAGCTTAAAGAGTTCCTCCTGAAGTTGCTTTTCATCTAGATCCTTGATGTTTTTAAGAAGTTCCTGAAAGTAAGTGCATAAGGCAATAACAGCCTCTTGGGATTCAAAGAAACTTTGAGCCTTTCCTTCCTTAAATACGTCAAAGTTGTCAATAGGTGGACTAAAAATAAGAGAACAAATATATTAACATACTTGCCACGTTTTCCATGACACCAAATGAAACGGAGCTGAAAGTGCAAGCTCGAAGCTCAGCTTTTTTAGGCCATACTACAGGCCCTAGTTAGATTTTCCACTTCTAATTTGTCATACCAGATCTTCACACACCTCAATAACAGCCTGATATCATATCTCACTGAAACAGACAGTATACAAGGCATCTTCATATTTCTAGCTATATATTCTGCGTTCAGTCACAACAATTCTGGGAACTGCACATACAGTGACAATTTTGAACTCGTCTTCAGACACGGAGAATTAAAACTGTAACATACAAATGAACTAACGTAGTGAATTGCTGGCCGCATTTTAAGTGTGTTTGTGTGTGCTGAAGCGTACTTCCCATACCAAAGTCTCTTATGGTCATATGAAGTTATTATGAAAGTTTTTAACTAGGACTTTAGAAAATTAACATGACAAAGATGACAAAACAATTCAGCTCTTGTAATATATAAGAAATGTAGACTCATCTATTATGAGATGTATCTATCTGCACATACACCTTTTGACAAATGACTGAACTTCCATCCAAGCATATGCTTAAGAGCAGCTAAATAATGGAGATAAGAAACTTAAAGCTTACTAACGAAAATTATCTTCTCAGTTTAAGTGCAATCCAGCAGATCCATCTTGCGTTTGAAGTTTCTGCTACAGGAGTTCAAATTACACAATATACCAGTACAAAAAGAGTCCCATTACTGTGTTTCTGTCTCTGTAATACTAAGGGCAAATCCAGTACACATGGAGCTTTCAATTATTTTTGGCAGCAGCGGGAACTTAAACTGCTCATTCCTACCCCATTACATGGTACTGGCACCTCTCCACAGTACCAGCACAACAAGTTTTTTCTGCCAAGTTATTTTTAACCAGGATCAGCTCCCAAAGTTCGATGCAACATATCTGCAAACACTGCTGTAACTAAGAAGAAGGTGTAGAATGAACAACCGGGGCTGCTTAAGCTGGGTCTACTGCTGTAAGAAACAGTTCTCAAACATTAACTGCAGATTTTGAGCAGCAAAACAAGTTAGAATGCCAAATGGATTAGCAGCTCTCACCTTCTGTGTTTTAGGCTAACATGTCTTAAGAGATAATTCTAGACTAACAAACCTTTTAGAAATGCTAAATAAGTTTCGTATTTCGATGCACATTAGTCTGCAAGAAGGTTAAGCTATCTGGTCAAGCTTAAGAGTTTCTGTGACTTGCTCTACACAAAAACTGAAGCATAAAAAAACCTAATAAGCTTCAAATCCTGTTGCATAGAAGAAGTATTAATTTTAAATCTGAGGTGCAAGATGAGGGAAAAAGGAATATGGTAAAAGCTTAAGATTTTACTTTATCTTAATCCCCAGCTGTCTTTGTTTCTCCTAAAATAAAAATAGGAAAGAATAATGTTTTGCAGAGTAATATACCAAGCTAGTAAATACCTACTTCTGTGCTAATGCTCCATGAATTCTTCGATACATGTAACACTCTACATATAACCAAGGGGACTGAAACCAACTCGGTTCTCCATTTCCGTTTGATAAATTTCGTTGGTAGTCTAGATATTGGTTCCACAGTGCAGCATCAGGCAGCTCATCTTCTAAAGGGGTCACTGGTTTGTCTGTTTGCAGTTCATTCCGCAGCTTGGAGAGGAAAGATATAGCTCTCTTCTCGGCTTCAACACCCTTCTGAAATAAGTGGAGAACAAAAGTTCCTATTCTGAACATTTACTCCTGTAGAGACACGGATCAATTTCTCATGAAAAAAACAAGTGATAAGTTTTAATTGCCAAATACGAGTCCCCGACAGATCAGAGCTTGATTCAACCAAACACATTTTTGTGAATGAAGCTCACTTTCCACCTAACGTCCTAAAATGAATTGCTCACAGGACTTCTTTTTAGATTGAACTTTTTGCCTATTAGAGGGGAACAAAGTATTGAAACACTGCCATGTTCAGAAGATGCTACAGTCTGTTAAACACAGCATCAACACAAAAACCTGAGAAACTGAAGCAGTTGCAGAACACTGTCATTCATCTAGTGGCAGGACAAACAGATCAGAAAAAGGTTAGACAGAAAGCTGAGTTACAAAATTAATGAAAAATAGCTACAAGAAAGAAATTATATAAAAAAAACCCAGACAAAATTATTCAGACAGACAAGTAATGACTATAGTAAGAAATCAGTAAAAATAAGGCAGAGAAGGGGTCTCAAGGGTTAGGGGGAAAAAACTCTCAGGCAAAAAGAGACCTTACTCTTACCTCACCATGTTCTTCAAAAAATTCATTTTTATGTCGATGCAGAGTATCAATAACTCTTGTGAGGATCTGGGGCAGTCTGTCTTTAATTGTAAAATATGCAAAGGATCTAAAAAGGAAAGTATCAAAATGTTATTATCAAGAGGAAATGATAAAATATCTTCCTGTTTTTTTTAAAATAAATGCAAGGTCTTAAAACTAAGTTTATGTCCCTTTAAAGCAGTGGACACCAATTAAAAAAAAAAATCAAACAAATCTCAAATTGGACAGGTTCTTAGGTCTACTTTTGAAGAAAAAAGTAAACAGAATTCTTTTCAGGGAAGAAAATGCTAAGTGATTAGCCCTGACAAACGAGAATAAATTGCAGTTAATTCTAGCCTAATATACATTCTCTAATTGCTGTTACCCACGTGTAAAGTCAGGGAAATTTAAAATTAAAAGCATGGAGATTTGTTTAAAATTTAAGCATACCTTGTATCAACAACAAATCCCGCGCTACTTGCTTTCCACTATACATTTGATTTACATTTCCCCCGAAGGGCTGTTTATATACGAGAAGGCCAGTCAGCAAAACATACCCAGCCCTACAGAGAGCTTGAAAAATGATGTTTATTTGAAGGTTTCTAACCCGTCAGTGGGAGCCCCAGCTTCAGGGACTCGGAACCCAAGAGCGAGCCCAAAGAAACCTGGGGCAACAGACGCGCAGCTTATACCCTCCCAAGGCCTGTGCCGGTCAGTGACGGGCAGGGACAGCCGCAGCGGTAAGCGGGGGCGAGGCGAGCAGACGCCGGCCCGGGGAGGCTCCCGCCCCTGGGGCTGCGGCGGCGCAGAGCCGGCAGCACAGCGCCGCCTCCCGGCGACACGGCCCCAGCCGAGCCGGCCCGTCCACGGCGCGACGCCGGCGCTGCCCCCGCCCGCACGAGGAGGCCAAGAGCCGGCCCCCGGCCCCGCCCGGCGCCCACCCCTAGGCCGGAGGCCCCGACCGAGGGGCCTGGCGCCCGAAAGCAGCCGCTCCCCGGCCCGGGGGGCGCCAGGCGGTCCCTCAGCTCGCTCCTGCCCCCCACCCCGCTGCCGGTAACGAGCGCGCCGGGCCGTGACGGACCCCTTAAACCTGCCCGAGAGGGAGACCGGTAGCGCCGCTACCGCCGCCATCTTGCTCCGCCCCCGCCAGCCGGCGGGCCGCCCCCCGGAAGTGGGGCGAGGCAGCCGGACGTTATTGGTGACTCAGCCGCGCCCGCCGCGCGGCACGGCGACGGGCGAGCGAGCGAGCGGGCGGGCGGGGCCTGGCGGCCCGCGCGCCCTGGCGGAGCTCGGCGGGCGGTGGGCGGGGCCGCGGCTCGCGCGGCGGAGAGCGGCTCGCCCCCTCCCCCAGGTCAGTGCTGGCGCGCGGCGGGAACCGCCTCGCCCCTCCCGCGGCGGTGGCGGCGGCGGCGGGCGGGCCGGCCCGCGGGGAGGGGAGGGACGGCGGGCGGCGAGGCTGCCTCTCGGCGTCTCCTCCGCGGCGGTCGGGGCTGCGCGGGAGCCTGTGCTGGGGAAGGGGGCTGTGGAGCCCCTGCCGGCACCCCCCGGAGCGGCGGGGAGCCGGGGGGGGGGGGGGGGGGGGGGCCGGGGGGGGGGGAGGCGGCGGCACGGACGCCTGCGGGCCGGGCCTGCCCTACCGCAGCGCCCGCGGGAGGAGGTGGGCGAGCCGGGGCGGCCTCGCCCGCCCTTCCCGCCGGCTCTGATCCTGCCGCCGGTGGGAGGGCCCCACGTCCCCTGCGGGCA
Source organism: Burhinus oedicnemus (assembly GCA_008921705.1). NCBI lineage: Eukaryota > Metazoa > Chordata > Aves > Charadriiformes > Burhinidae > Burhinus > Burhinus oedicnemus. Next base: position 1,329,116 of record VFFE01007510.1, read on the forward strand.
CGGCCGCAGGCCGAGCGAGGGGAGACAGTTTCGGGGGTCAGAAAGAGCCCGGCCCGTGGGAGGGAAGGAGGAGGCCGATTTCCTGCCCCATCCCGTCCTCCGTCCCCGGGCAGCCCCAGCCGGAGCCGCCGCAGGAGGGCTGCCGCGCCGCTCCCCGTTTCCCCCTCGTACTCCGGTACCGCGGCGCCGCAGCCCGCCGGCCGCGCGCTCCTCGCCGGTGGCGCAGCGGAACGGAACGGGGGGGGGGAGGGGCAGCCCCACCGCGCGCTGGCGCGCGGCCTGGCGGCGGTGCCTCCCCGCGCCCGCCAGGGGCGCCCGTGAGGCGCGCGCACGCAGCCGCGGGGCGGAGCCCGAGCGCCCGGGCTGCCTCCGCGGGCGGGGGCGGTGCTGGCCTCCCTCTTCCTGCGGGGGCGGGGCGCCTTCTCCTCCCGATTGGCTCCCTGGTGGCCTGCGTCCCGCCCGCCCCGGCAGACAGCCAATGGGAGCCGGGCCGCTCCTCGCCCGTGGCGGATGAGGCCCGGACGTCTCGCCTGTGAGGGCCCGAGCAGATCTGGCGGGGCCCAGTCTGGCCTGGTCTCTCCGCCGGCCGAGTGGGCCCGGTTTATTCGTTCATCTCGCTGGCTCTGCCGCAGTGAGCTTGGGCTCCCGGCTGGAAAAAGACAAAGGGCGTGAATAAAGTGTGTCTTGTGGTAAAGAGGCGTTGGAAAATAAAGGGCGGAATTGTTTCCGCTGCTCGGAGATGGCGCCTGCTGTGTTGTGGTGGTAGTGCTTTATCCCCCGTGTTTCTTGGATTGCTCTATTCCGCACTTGCCGGCTAGGTGCCTCTGCTGCTACGCATCCGGCATCACGACGTCTCGGTGGAAGTTAGTCTGTATGATCACTGCTTCTGTGTAGCTTGCTGTAAGCCTATACAGTTGAAAAATCACACCTGGGATCACTGTGATTCGACACAAGGTTTTGTTGGCTAGGAAAGTACAGATCTGCCTGGCATTTGTGAGCCTCTTTCTGCTAGTCACCCCACGCTACTGGAGACTTCTGCCCTTGCCCTTGCTCTCAGCTGCCTTCGGTTGCGGTTGCTGAGTTTTTCAGCTCTCTTATCTAGAGGTAACAGGCCTTTAAAAAGGTAAATGTGCCTTGTCCTGCGCAGAGTCTTCTGGGCTGCTTTTTAAATACAGGACAAGTTTAAAATGAAAATAATAATTAGTTTATTCTGATAAGTGTGCAAATAACAGGCTTACAAATTGAGCAAGAAGCTACAAATGAAGAGCATATAAAACTATGCCCAATATCAATTACTTATTCGATGGTAGCCTAAAGGTGTTTTATGTCCTTTTTTTCCCCCTCCCCTAGAATTGTATGCTTCTTTCACCAGAATTAGTGTACTCCCCTTCCACTAAGTTATGTCAGGGCGCAGGTTTGGTTTTGGTTTTTTTCAAGTTGTGTGTATTGTGCTAGCATCTAGGTATCCTTGTCAGGATGGAAGGCCTGTTCCAGTTGGCACAGAATGATTTTTTCTCACAAGAAAATGCTGATTTGAACTGTTACGTTAAATGTATGGGCAGTATTGAAGATCCTTCTTTATACAGTTTTTGAAAAATATTCTGAAATTGGCAGTTTTTTCAAACTGTACAACGTAATGACCTTTTTTTTGTTAATAACTTGCTGAAGATGGATTTTGCATCACAAAGGAAATATTCTTGCTTAATAAAAGCAGATGGGGGCAGGGACTTGACACTGCGATTTTTCAGCAAGTGAAACACACCAACTGAGGTATTCAGTGGTGAATACTTTTAAAGTTTATTTGATTAGCTCATACAATGTAGCATAAATATAATAAGCTTGCTCTTAGCCTGAAATAATAAGGACAGTGTCATGTTTCCGTCGGCACAGGTAGATCTGCAAGTAGGCCTTGCAGTCCCTGTTGCACTGGTACTAGCAGGATCAAGACCGTAACTTGATTGACTTCGCTCTCGCTCTGTTCATGACAGACAAATGGAGCTGGATCCGTGCTTGGCTGATTGCAATACAGCAGTTTGAGCTGATGCTGAACAGTGTGTCTATTCCGTAGGTGACATTCCCATAGAAGCATGTAATAATCTAATCATTGTTTTTATTATGTACAAAATAATGATTCTCAGTCTGATGTCCTCTTTATGGTGTGTGCTTGCTAATGAGTGATTTCGTCAGTGGGGTTACTGAGAGTGCAGACTGCCACACAAAATGAGCAACAGAGGGAAAAGATGCCTGCTTACATGTTGACATAGCAACCAATTCTACTTTTCCACCATGTGTTGCAGGCATACAGCTGAATAATGTGCTTTGATCTTAATGAAGAGTATTTCCACAGCATTGCAAAAAAGCTGTTTAATCCTACCGATGTTTATACGCTTATGAGTACTAACACATGCAAAAGGAATATGGGTCACCTTTTAGATAAGGGGAAAATAATATTTTGTTCCAAAGGGTTGACGGATGATTTTGTTTGTTTGTTTTAAATACAGTTCTGAGGGAAGCAATGAAACTGAAACTACTGCGCCTTCAGACTAGATCTTTCCACGCTTTAACAACAATATGCCAATGCCAAAGCTTTAATAAAACTGGACGTCTGATATTAAAGCTGGATAATGAAGTTGACAGAACAGCTCACAGAACAGCAAAGTCTTGGAATTTGAATGCTCTGAAAACTGCTGCCTCTTGTTTGACAAGTCGATGTGTGCAAGTCAAGAACTGGCAATTGCTCCAAGGAAATGTATCAGCTTTGGGAAAAAATGTTTATTATCAGAGTGGGGAGGTTTTTTTCCCATCCTGGAACCGTTTTGGTATGGTGATGATGGAGAACTACAATCTCAATACAGAGCATATTAAAAAGCTTAGGAACATGTCATCGAGATTTTACTCGGTTGTATCAGCTGGTAAAATTATTCCAAAACACAGTAACCACCCAGTTAAGAGGCCACCGAAGGCACCAAGGACCAAGCAGCCATCCCGAACTAACCAGCCACTACTGTCAGACATGAAGGTAAAGTATAAAATTTACAGTCTGCATAACATTAAGGGAACTTCATCAATTTAATTTAGATTCAGATTTGGGTTTAGATTAACATTTTAAGGAAATTAGCGTATTTATTTGGTGAGGAGGATTTCATTATTTACCCTTGTGTGGCTGCAAAGAGGTTGGAACTCTGCAAACACAAACAAGCCTGATAGAAACAAGTGTGTCTGGTATTTTGAAGATAAAATGGAGATTTGTTAGCAATGTGTAAACAAAAATGGAGGGAAGATAGGTGATTATTAAAGCAGAAAGACGAAATCCATTAAAACCAGTTTTAACCAGTGCTCTCAAATCACACTAATATTGAGAAACAAAGTCTAGCTTTCCATATAATTTAACTTTTCCTTAGGTATCCTTCTACCCAGTTTTAAGGCTTCACTCAAACAGAAATCAAGATGCAAGCAAATAATATAAAGTTTATATTCATATTAAGTTTCAGATGGGAAATGGAGGTGCAGATGTAGCCCGTGTTACTTGAGGAAGATTATTCCATGTGTAGAAATAGCGCCTTGATCTCCAGACTCCTAGGTCTACAGAGTAACTGCAGCAGCAAACTGTTCTGGATTAAATGAGAGATGATTAAGTAGAACAGTGCATACTTGTGGCTGTTTCTCCTTAAGATAGTTCTTTGCAAGCCTCAGTACTAGCCAAGGCAGACCTTAAGCATAGTTGATTATAAAATCTCCAAGGAAAATCCTGGTGTCAGAAGTGTTACTGTTCTCCTCAAGCTACAACAACAACTGAGTTCCAGGGTATTGTTAATAAAATAGTATTACAGATGAGACTGAAACAAGTATTGTGCTTTCAGAAATAGCTTCTATATTGCAAAATATGTCTGTTACATGGTCTACTGAATGTGAGCACAGAAACTGAGGTTTTAATGCTTCTCATCATCTAAGCTTCTGTTTAATATTTGTATGATGAGCAGGAGTATGCTTAAATGTAACATAAAGACTCCGTTATAGACAATTTAGTTCCCACTTGAATTTTCCCATTGCTTTGAAAAAAGGTGAAGAATATTAGTCCTGAAACACCATGTAATGTTTCAAGCTTGTTATTCATGTTATGATATAACATTCAGAGGTTTCTTTTTTTTGTTGTTGAGTGAACTGAAGTGACTTTTTTTTTTTTTTGGAGTGTTGAAGCATTTAGATGGAGGCTTAGAATGCAAACGGTTTCTTTGTTTGATGTTTTCGTATATGTGTACGCAAGTAATATGCACTTCCATACTTCCATTGTGAAGAAATGGCGAAAGTACTGCCTGATGTACTGAAATAATAATACATGTCCTGAGGAAGCTTCCACATGGCAAAATGCTGTCCCAGAAATCACATAAACTCAGACCTAACAGAAACATTTGCTGTTTTTGAATACCTCATGCGCATTTGTCAGATATATAGCCCCATCTACAGGGGTACAGACAGGCTGTCACCTTGACTGCAGGCTGACAGTATTTTGGAGTAAGCATTCTTTTTACCTGTTGGTGTATTTCCTTATAGATATGTAGTACAGAGAAATAACTTAAGGATGTGGCTGATTTCTGTAAGATGACTAATAGAAGTAGTGCAAATGCAGAATCCTTGAGGTTTTTTTCAGCATGCTATCGATTTTCCCTAAATCCTGGTGTCACGGAAAAGCTGATCCTGCCTTCCTGTGTGCATGTGGAGGCAACCAAGACCCCTCCAGTAACGCAGGCCCTATTGCTAGGGCAGTTACCTAGGGGCAGGCTATGGCATCTTCTCCTTCCTGGTCTGCCCCTTGAGACACTAGCTCCAGGCCCACTGCTAAGGTTCTCCGTTAGATGAACCCCGAGGATCTCTGGTGGTTTCTGTCTGGAAGGGCCTGACAGTTGACACCTTTCTTTTGCAGAACAGTCCGTGAATGCGGTACTTCCCACCCTTCCACAGTACTGGTCTTCATCTGTTGTTTACAGGCAGAGTGCTGAGCACCAGCAGTTTTTCAGGATAGATGGAGGAGTTACTTGAAAGCAGTTAACTGCTTTAATCAGTCCATCAGTGAGTAGTACCACTACTCAGTTTAGTTAATCTCATAAAGCCACTGAGCTAATTTTTAATACTATAGCCATGTAGTCTAGAAAAAGCTTGAAAATCAAGTAAAGATGTAGTATTTACTATGCCTAAGATAAAAGACTGATTCCTATGGGGATGTGGGGATTTAAGTTCACCCTACAGGTTTTCTTTCTTAAAAATGTTTGTATGCTTAAAGTGGAAAGGCTGGGCTAAGCAGAAGTGTGGTTCCATGAGCCTGTGCAGTTGTTGAGGGTGTGATGACAGGGAAAATGAGTTGTTGAGGTACTTAGGATGGCTACTCCTAGGGATAGCCATTGTGGTGCTCCAAATAGAATCTCAATGAAGCCCCACCTGTAGGCAGAAAGGAGGAGGGTGGTGAGTAGCTGGGGTTTTTCTAGCACCAGTACAAATCTTGTGTTCTGTTATTTTGAAGTTTGCAGGTGAAAGTGATGTAGCAGAAAGCATGTGATTAAGCTTGACCGGACAGTTAACACGTCTATTTTAGGATTAGCTGAATCACTCATTAGGCTATAGACTTCTTGGCTATATCTCCACCAACTATCATGGGATCTTAGACATCTAGAGAGCCTGTGGACACATACATTTTAGATGTCTTCATCTCAAATTACACCCAAACCACGTGTTTCCCATCAAACAAGATTTTATTGAAAATCTAAGTGAAACCATGCATTGTAAAAAAAACAGACAAACCAGTGCATATCCAAAATGCTGTTTCAGGCATGTAGTCATAGGAGCAAACTTCTGGTTCTAACTAAATGTAAAGTCTTTATGTTGAAACTAAAACTGCAGCAGTAAGACAGAAAGTCTGTCCTGTGCTGCATCTGCCTTGAAATGAACAAGAGCACAAGTAATAAACTATGGGAAGCATAGAGCAGGATAGACTAGATTTTCAGATTATATACTAGCTAGAAGATAAGTTTGCTCCCTTAGCTCTTGAGAGAAGGGTTTCATGGCAGAGCATGTGTACTTCTAATAACCAGAGTTTTCTGGAAGAATCTGAAATGTATAATTTGCATTGGCAATTTAGAGATTGAGAATGGATCTGTACAGATGAAATTGTGATAATGCAACTTTTCAAAGGTACTGCAGCAAGGGAACTGAAAACACAATTCTGTTCCACTGTTAACTCAGCTTGATAGCACAGTCATGGAAATATGCCTACAAAATTGCTCACTGAATATTGTAATTACTTTTAAAGTTTATTTTCTGTTAGTGATCACTGAATTAAGATGATGTGTAAGCTAAGCTTTGGAAGTGATAACAGAATGTTAACATTAAGAAAGAAAAGAAGGTTCAAATGTGTGGCCATGATTCCGATGGCTTGTAACAGGCCCCCCAACAAGTAGAACACCTTTTTAAGCCTTGCTGTTTGATAGTGTATGAGTGCTGCGAGAATGTAATTTGGATTTTATGTTGAAGTGTATTGTGGGTATAAATGCTTGCAGATGAGTACAGTTCTTTTGTTCGCTTGTTGTTAGTTACATCCCCGTTTGTATTAGTTACAAAAAAACTGGGAAGTGGTTGATCCACAATGAGACACATTGCTTTCTGGATATCTTCCACTACATTGTACTGAAAAACATTATCATGGGATATACATGGTATCAGAACAAAGAAATCCACTTAAAATGAGTAGTAGAATTTGTAAATTGGTTTATTGTCACTTGTTTGATTAATCAGGAAAATCTTTACACAGATGACTTTGTGATTTCTTTGCCATGCATGAGTCAGTCTCATTGCAAGTCAGTATAATTTTTCCAGTCATTTGTTTCAGTATGGCATTTTAGTTATTTATGATTGTGGAACATTGTGACAAACTCTGGCTGTTGTGTACTGTTTGACTGTGGTGTCAGTCGAGACCATGTTGTTAGTGCAAGATTCAGCTCAGGGAGGACACTGTAGATCTGCAGCACCTACAACTATCCCAAAAGATCTGAGACTTTCTGTGCTGCGGTGCTGCCATGGCTTGTACCCTGGAGGTTACCTGGGCAGCGAGCTTTGTGCTTGGAAGAACATGATGCTTGCAGAAGTTGGAACTTCTGCTTGATAAGCAGGCTGGGATTGTTGAACTCCATTTATCTTTAAAATATGAATGTTAAAGCTGATATTGGGGGTGTCTTGCTTTTGATTTTGGTGGTCAGCCAAGTATGTCATAAGCTGTAGGATGGGAGAGCAGTAGCAAGTGTAGCTCTACTGTTAAAGCATTTGATTGGCCTTCAAGGAAGAAGGGTTCACTTTGTGGTTCTATCACAAAGTTTTTTGGTGCCGCTTACTCATGTCAGCTGGTTTGATCTCAGTCTGTGATTTGCTTTCCTACTTAACAGGGAGCAAGTAATCTCAATAGTATCTATAAACCAGGTGGACAGCATGGCAATGATATCATAGAAAGGAGTGAATAAATTAAAAATGACACTCGTGATAAATTTGAGGCAAACAGTTGTCTTACAAACATCTTGCTTCAGCCTTGCCCTAACTCAAATCTTTATTCCTTTGGCACAGAATCTGATGCAGTGCACAGCCTTTGCAACAGCAGATGAATATCATCTTGGTAATCTGTGTCATGACCTGACTTCACATGGATATGTTGAAATAACAAGTTTGCCTAGAGGTAGATTTTTGAAACATATTAAAAGCAATGTTATACCTTGGGAAATGAAATATGGGTGAGGTATATAATTTTTATAACTTCATGTACTCTTATTCTGGCAATACCCTGGAATGTATCATACTGCCTATAAAAGTACTGCTTTGCTTAAAAATTCCATTTGCCTAAAAACCCCACAACTAAACCTTTCAGAATAGCAGTATAACCAGCACTTGCTGTTACCCTATGATAATTTTCCCCAAAATTACAATAACAATAGAAGTATTGAAAAATTAGATGCAAGCAGGAAAAATAAATTTGGAAATTTTCTGATACAAAGAATTTTTGTAGAAATTTGCTAACTGAAAAAAATTGTGAAAATTTTCTATATTTTAATTAACCTTTCGGTAATGTGAAGCACTGTAGTACTTCAGCTGTCAAAACAGTTTTGTAATTTGAAGTGTTGCATTTTCTTTCCATATCCACATTTCCATTAATGTAAATCACTGAATGTTGGAGAGGAAGGCATTCAAGAGAGAATCGTTCTGACTAAGTGACATGAAAAAGGTATATACATAAACACTTAGTTCTAGTAAAGAGAATGCAGTTGATACTTTTTTTTTATTTTGACAAATATATCCTAGCAATTGTCAGGTGCTTCACTTAACTAGGCTTCAGCAAAATAATTGGCTCTGTTTTCCATACAAAGTGTCTCTGAAGACTTGGGAAAGTATGGCTTGGAAATAGCTGAAATATACTATAAGAGAAAAACAAATGGAGCTTTTTATAGCTTAAGGAACCTTATGCCCTAGAACAGCTGTAATTTTCATATGTTGGCAGAGAATGCTTTTTTTTTTTTTTTTCTTTGAATGAACAGATTATATGAAGCTAAGACAATGACAGGTAGTGTTTATGGGCATTTCAGTAGAGGTTATCAAACACCTGGCTGCCTCTCAAACACTTAATAAGCCAAGTGGAATAATGCTCCAGTGGGTCTCTTTCAAACACAAGATTTGCTAATAATTGTCTTGCTCAGAAAGATGAACATGGAAAGACAAGGTGGTGTAGAGTATAAGCTTCATGTTCCTTTGTAGTTTCTTTGTATTAAAACCAACACTGGTTTCACAGCTTTGGGATAGAAACTTTGTATAATCCCCAGCATGACTGAATTATCATAAGGCAAGTGTTGCTGTTGCTGGTTATTTTTTTACCCTGGGAGTGTGGGTTTTGCCAGTTCTTTAATTTCTTTATGGTGTGTTTTTGACTCCTTGGAATCGATACTGTGTTTATCAAAAGTTTGGAGGAAGTAATGATGAAAGGATGTTGGATTGTGCCGGCAGATGTGTTGTGGTGGTTGGCTTGTGCAAGTAGCAGTGGTTGGTTATGAACTCAAATATTGAATCTTGGAAAATCAAAAACCACTGGCACATAGAAATCTAAATCAGCAGTTACTGTGTGGATTTGTTGCTTTGTAGTGTTCTTCCTAAGCATTATTCTTGTTTTCAACCTCTTTAAAAACATTTTAGAGGCAGATCCTGTACCTCCAATTACAGTAGAGCAAATTCTTTTCAATTGTGTATGTTTTGGCTGGAGCGGATAAGTAAAGATAAGGCTGATATTTGAAAAGGCAAATGAGAAAATGCAGACAAATGTTTCTTCCCTGGTGAAGTCAAACTTCACCAGTGATTCATAAAATCATGTGTTTCTGAACTGGAATAGCAAGTGAAAGAAAAGTCTTTAAAGAGTTCATACAGACCAACCGTGTGGTCTCGATTCAGACATTAGCCAAAGTGTGTCTGATACTTAGTCATCTCTGCTGGCGTAATCTACCTGGCCTCTATAGCTTGAGCAGTAAAGAGAGTGGAATTCATACATGGGCTGAATTTGATGCCTTGTCGCTTGACTTGTGATCTTTCTGCAAAGGGGTTGAATTTTTTAAGGCTTAGGTGTTAGGCCCTGCAAATTCCTTTTTGTGGAGTCTCACTTTATAATAGAGATAGGGGGTTTTGCTCGTCTGGCTTTCGGTAGTTCTGCAACAAAATGAGTCATACTGGAAAGTAGCTTTTTTTTGTCAAAACCACATCAGAACTTCTAAAACTTTATCTACATTAGCAACTAGTAGAGTGGGGCAGACCTGTAGGGGGAAAAAACCAAAACTCTGTTTTGAGAACCCAGTGTCTACATTTTCTAAGTTTTGGGGCATTCTCCTTAGACTAGCTCAAGTCTGGTCCTTTGTAACAAATGCCCATTAGCAGTCGGAGTAGCATAGGTGCATTTTTTCAGTTTAATTTAATTTAAAAAAAAAATCCAGTTTGTGTACTCTGACACTGTTTTGCAATGCACATCAGAAGTGTGATAAATGAGGGTGGCTGGAAGATTTGTTTCAAAAGCATGCTTCTGATCTGAAGGAGAATGCACATGGACCCTCTGCTGTCCTGGGGGTGTGCTTTTTCAAGTTTCTGACTGTCAAACCAAACTCAGCACAATTTGAGTGCAGATTAGTCCCTTACTGTATAGAAAAGAGAAAGATCTTATGGGCAAGTAGATTTGAATCATAATTTCTCTGCGGCTGTGGGCAACTTCCATAGTTCACTCACGTTGCATGTCCAGTTCTGTATTCTGTTCCTGGTTATTTACTATGCCCTGCATCAATTTTCCCTTAAGTCTTTTGTTCTTCAAAACTGTTACATTTTATTAACTAAATATTCCAGTGAAGTTCAACGTAGCAGCTCAGTCTGTCCAGAGTGTGACACTTCAGAGAAGCAGTATGGTTTGATATTGTAGTTGTTTCCTAGTGAGCATTTCCATCAGACAAATAAAATAGGGACTGACTAATATGTTAGCATGTAACTGTTAAGCTGGAATTGTATGCTTATAGCTATCATATTTAGAAGTTTGACTAATTCTTCAATTTTTTCATTTATTTCAAACTAGATGCTGCAAACGTTTTGGTGATTGGTACTGAGAAATCTGCAAAAGATGATGATCCTGGCATGATTTTTTTCTTCAGGTAAGCTATAAATCATGCCCAAAACATTAATAAAATAATGTTATTAATAAAATGATAACAATGGTGTGAAAGGAGCAGTGCAGCTTGCTAGATTATTGCATGATATTACCTCATGAAACTCAAGGAATAACTGTCCAATCAGAAATATTTTTTAAAAATCAAAATTATTTAAATGGTTAAAAAATAACTTACCTTCTCATGTTCTTTCATTGAAGTATGGTTAAAAAGCAACCATTATGTGGTTTTTGTTAAGGTAGTATGAAGTTTCTTGATTCATAGTGACAAAAATTGCCACTGTACAATGAGTATTGCATTGAAATACATTTAAAAGTATAATTACACCTCAGTTTTTCCTTGAATTCACAGGGAAGGGGCTGTTGTGTTTTGGAATGTGGAGGAGAAAAGTGTAAGTAAAGCAAAACTATTTGTTAAAATGTCGTAAGTGGATGTTTTGTCAGTCCCACAAAGCTGAGCATGCTTGGGCTTGGTTTGGGAGCTTGGATCTCTCCATGAAGGAAGAGGACTGATTCTTCCCCTAGTGAGTGCAGGTGCTTGTCTGCTGCAGCCCTCAGGTGTGTGGGTTGCTGATATTATCACCTTTGAAACTCAACTTTCTGCACAAAATAAGCAAATATACATGTAACATACCAAGTGGGTAACATTTTCTACTTAAGGTCAAAAATCTGAGGCGTTGATCTAGTGGGACTGACAAAAAGAAAATTCTTGCAGATCTACATCCTGAAGAAGTAGATCAGAAAAATCAACCTGTGAATGGTTGTTTGAAAGGCACTAATGTAACCGAAAATGTGTTAGAAGAAAAGGATCATTCTAGAGCCATTTAAGTCAAAACTATTCAAAACTTACTTTCGTATAATTTTGAAAGAGATAAAAATTTGTAAGACAAACATTTGTAAGAGACAAAAATTTTTAATACTGTTTTGTGTTTCTACCAGTTAGCAATTTTCCTGAAGGAAAATTTTTATTGGTTGGTATAATTGTTAAAATATGTTGATATTGAAATTACATACCCCTTATGATAATTTGGTGCCACAGGCATATGTATTTTTATTAATATATTTATAGGATTTTTTTCAATTTTTTTAATATATTTATTTTTATTACTGGTTAACTAAAACTGGATTCTAGATACAAAGAGAAAAAGTATTCATCTTATCTGTATACAGGCAGAGTATGTGAAATTAAATGGTGTGTTAAATAGATGATACTGAGATGCACAGAAGTTCACAGGAGGTTTTTCACTAAAGTAAATGAAAATCCAGAGCAGTTGTTTCCAGATGTGAACAATTTCTGAATGCAAGTTCGCTTTTTCTGTTTCAGACCTGAAATGTTCCCAATTTCCTGTCTGTTTTGGGGGGTTTCAGTATATCAGCTGGCCTACAAAAAGATAGTAATTCTCCCTTCAAATCTTGCCTGTAGCACACTTACGATGCTATGGCTGTAACTACACTACTGATTCACAGGTATTACTGAAGACTAGCTGACTAACTCTTGTTGATTTTTATGATTTGGGTACCTCTACCCACTGGAGTACCCTGAAAAATCTCGTTTTGTTATACATGCTTAAGTACCTTTGAAAATTTGATACCACATTTTTCTTGCCAGCACTAGTAACTTTAGTAGGTCCCTTGCTAGCTTTATTTATAAAAGGAGAGGAAACTGCCTCTTCTTGCTTATTAAAATTGTAGTCAAAGTTTTAACTTCCAAACAACTTGCTCAAATAGAGGAGGTGTTTTTATGCACACGTTTTAATGAACTGAAATGAGGAAAAAAAACAAAACAAAACAAAACTGGTCTGTAGAATAGAAACTGAAAGTAATTCAGTAAAACAGAACATAGAGAATCACTGTGAATGGACAAAATTGCTTTTTAAAAGTGCTCCAGAATGACTGTTAGGAGAAGAAAAACTATTTTATACTAATGTACACTTAACAGAAGAAGTAATAACTACAGACTGATCCATGAGTAGAAATTTAAAATTTAAAATACTGTTTTCAAATACCTGCCTAGGGAGGTTGAGCAACAACTTCCCCGCCAAAAATAGCAAGGTAGTCCCTTCTGTAAAATTAGGCTGGGCCTAGAAGAAACTCACATCAGTCAGTGGAAGCCTTTGTATTACTCTGAATAGATAAAAGAGCTAGCACTGAAATACAGTTTCTCATTATCCAGAGTAATGGAAGAACCTTGGAAGTATGCATATTGCAAGACACATGAATTTCGCAGAAATCAGCTGTGGTCTGTAAAGCTTTGTTAAATCTTGCTCTGTACTGGCCCTGGGAAGCCTGAGCTGGTTGTAGTTCTGGAAGGGACTGTTAGTCTGTTAACATAATAATTATTACTGTATTAGTAATGACTTCACAAAGCCAGCTAGAGCACCTGGATCCAAGTGAATGCACTCTTGAAGTCTGGCATGCTACTTTATGGATTGGCTATTAACTGGCATTATTTTAGTGGGGTTTGCATTGCTGAACTGCCCCTGGACACAGCAGAGCTGGTTGGCTGAGCTGACTGGCCTAACAGCAGACGCTTCCTTGCTTAAAAAATGAAAACTTTTCATACTCTTTTTTACCACAAGACTTGGAATATATGGCAGGTACTAGTCATGCTAGTATTAAATTCAGGATTATGAAACAAGCAGTTGCAGCTGTAGCGCTGGGGGGTTTTTAGTAAAAAATGTTACTGTGTCTTACATGGATACTATCACCAAAATTCTTAAAAGCAATGAAGAAAGGTAGCACTGCAAAGAAAATCCCTCTTGCAGGTGATCCAATAGATTTTTTTTTTTTTTGAGTATATAACCTGGAGAATATGCTTCATAGAAGATTTACCTCTTTAAAGAATTTAGGCATCAAAAGTGGTTTGGTTGGTTGGTTTTTTTAATTGGCTGTTGTGTAGCTAAATGCCTTCTAAAAACCTGTAGGTGAGTGCTTTTTTTAGTTCAGAATTTGTTCTAATTGCAGAATGATTTTTGAGGGGAGCCTTGCAGCACATAGAAAGGAACAAGGATGAGGGATCCTAAGTCAGATGTCAGAGGAGAAAGTTTTGTGAGAGAAAAGGGCTCTTTCTTCCTGCATCAGATTTTAGTGTGCTTGAGAATAAAATGATAATGAGATTACTTCTCCAAGTAAAATTGCACATGTAACTGTTTACAGAGTTGAACATGGGCAGCTGAAACCGTTTTTACAGATTTCTGTAGTGGTAAAGGATTTCTGTAATATAACCCAACCTCTGGTAGCTGAAACAAAACTATTGATTTTAGCAGCAAACTAGTAATTTTGGCAGAAATAGCCACCTGATGTACTTACCCTAAAGATTCATGTCCATACTCGGACATCTCCCAGAAATGTTGTACAGCTCATTGTTATAATACTGAATATGTCTGCATTGTCTTCACTGCTGCTGTGGTTAATCCTTGCCCTGTTTCATATATGCAGACATTAAATGACATTTTAATCTTCACAGATTTCTTGCAGTTGTTCATAGCCACAAATTCTTCCACACAGCTACAGATAGCTTCAGAAGTAAACTGTGTTAATAATTACTTCATTACTTAGCACACCTATTAATTGTTATTTAAATGACTTCAGCATGAAAGTTGCATTCATCAACCTATTATATGTGAGATCTTTGTAGAGTGATAGTATACTGCATGGTAACTGTTCCTATGTGTGCAATTGTCTTTTTCTTAGATGAAGAATGTAATGCGAGTGCTAGAACAGCATGAAATTCAGCCATATGAAGTTGCACTAGTCCATTGGGAGAATGAAGAGATGAACTATAGAATAGGAGAGTAAGTATCTTCAAGCACTCGATATAACAGCTAATAGATTTCTAAAACAAATTCAAGCAAAAGCAGCTAGTAAAAATATATTTTTCCTTACTCTTTTTCAAATGAGTAAAAAGAGGAAAGGAGAAGACAGTAAGTCTAAATTGACAAATTTTGCTGAATTGCTAAACTTGCAAGTAATGGCCTTTGTGACTTGGTTATGCACTAGATTTTGTAAATTATGAAGCTCCGTGCCCACACAACTGAACATGTTCTTCAGCAATCCCAAACAGAAAGTATGTACCTCATAGAAAAAAGTAAACGTGTTACTGAGACAGATTTGATTTTAAAGAGGATTTTCTGCATAAGCTTTCCTTAGTGCCCTCTAGATTCATATACAAAGACATAATTCTACACATACTTCACTTCCTAGGAAAGTTATAACTTGGATACTGTGGAATGATAAACTTAGCAAGTTGTCTTGCCTTGTTAAATAATGTATTTTCATCATGGGGAGCAAATGATCTCTACAGAAATATTTCTCAATGTAAATGATTATAAAAATTATCTGTAATTTTCCAACAGCACCAAAAAACAACTCCCAGACAGGACACTATAACACTAGGAGCTGAGCTAATGAGGTTAAGCTTATTTAAAGTAACCTGATAAGAGGACAGGTTTGATTTTTTTTATTTTTTTTTCCCCTGGCCATTTGAAAATTGCATGTACTACCCAGCTGTGTAATTTGTGATTCCATTGTGTTTATGTAAGTTTCATAGTGAGATTGACATGTTAAATTGAACGACTCTTGTGCTGCCTTTTCTTTGCTCCTGGCCCCCTATGCACCAGAGGTATCAGGGAAAGTAACATCATAGCAGGGAGGGAGAGATGTTGGCCAAAGTGGCTAAAGAAAAGGAAAACAGAAACAGAAAGATAACACGGGAGTAAGGAGGATGCTCGCCTCTCTCCTGCTCTTACTCTGAATTATCTGTGTGTATATAGTAATGCTGTAGTTACCATCATAGCTTGCTGCAGTTTCATTTAAACCTAGAAAATTTGGTCATAATATTAGGCTTAAACTGAGGAATTAATTTTCAGTCATCTGTTTTAGTTATTGTCAGTTGAACATGAGTAAAATGCAAGGGGCTGGGGATGATACCCATATAGATATGGCATGCGTTATATAAATAAACAACCAACCTTTCTTGCATTGTTGCTTGTTTTTTAAATGTTCCTTCGCTGGTGGCTTAGTGAATGAAGATGCTTCAATCCTGTTTTAACAGAGGTCAGTCAAAACTTCATAAAGGAGAAATCTTGTTAAATTCTGAGCTGGATAGTGATGAAGCTGTTCTGCAGAAATTTGCCTTTTCAAATGCCCTTTGTCTTTCTGGTAAGTTAATATTGTTTGTAATATCAGCCTATGCTATGGATTTTGTGAAATGTCATTATAAGTGGGACCTGTACAGTGACAGGTTGGAGAAGACTCAGTGTCTGGTTTAGGCAAACTGTGTAAAGATTGATTGTGCTTCAGTGAGAGGATTTGTTTTCTAAGCTTTTACCTTGTTTTCTGTAAATTGGAATTACCTCATTCAATGTAAATCATCTTAAAGCTGAACTATGCACATTAAGAAACATACTTTGCAAAAGATACACATTCTACTCAGCATCCTGTTCCCCACCCTTTAGAACTATTCTAGGATACCAACAAGTGTAGAATCCAGATTAGAAACTTGTTGGTAATCTGAGGTAATTCATTCTGACGTCATTTCCTCTAACAGAAAAAGCTAGATGCCAGCTAAAACAGTATTGTAGAGCAGTGATTCCCAGCTGGGGAGGTGTACCAGTATCAAAGGTGTGGACCAGAGTCATAGATGTTTTCTGGGCTTATGGCAGAGGATAGCGGGAGGCACTGGGAAGAAGTTGGGCTCAGCAGTGGTGCTGCTGCTTGAGGAAATACACCTGTCTGCTGCTTCAGACCTCGAATGAGGTAGGAAGTGGGAGTAGAAGCAAGCAGCAGTAAGGCTGTCCTCGAAAAGACCTTTAAAGGACATCTGGTCTGTCTACCACACTGCTTTTAGGGTAAATTACAGGATTCCTGATGTGTTTGGGGAAGTACACCTTTAAACAGAAGGGACGTCAAGAAACAGAATGCATGTTTTTTAAGTGATACACCATTTGATCAAGGAGTACAGCATAACTAAATGGTTCTTGACTGTCGAAAAAAGAGCTATTGAGAAGAAAAGCATTTAATTCTCTATAGTTTTCGTATTCATAAAGCCACTGCATGGAAGAGTAGTGCCACATATAATGGAGCAAGCGATTTACTCCCAGGAGATAACTGGTACCAGTTTATATTACTGTGAGACATGCACATCATAAAGGAAAACAGTTCAATAATATTCAATAAAAATAAAGGATGCAAGTATAGTCCAAGTCACATTTATGACACAGCAGAAACCAACCTCTGTCAAATAATCGATGATAGCTGAAATGCCTATTGGCTTTTTTTCATGGGCTAAATTAAATGCCATTTAAGTCACTGACTTGGATTAGGCCTCTGTATTCAAAAGATGAGTGTGAAAAATGCTTGGCATTGGATTTACAATCAGTGTCCTGACTAGATGATACTATCAGTTACTACCATGAAAGAGTTCACTTTGACAATTAAATCTTGCCTAATTAATTTTTCTGAGTGAATAGGGTTAATTTTTGATCTGTTGCTACTTCATTCTTGTCTGGGAATCTGCAGACTAAAGAAAAAAGGCCTGAGTTTATATCATCTTCCTGTAGAAACATCTTTCCAGGCTTAAGCTGAGGCATAGTAGAATTTGTGTGGCGATTGCCTGTGCTGAACAGCTTCCATGGATGAGAAGTTCTGTCTTCAGTGAACAGTATATTCACCAAAAACAAAATGAGCAGATTGTTTAAGTTTGAATTCAGCTTCAAAAAGTACAGGTGGTGTGTCTATACAAGCTAACTCTCCATGGTTTGAGCATGCTGCATCAAATACTGGACAAATGGAGAATGAGAGTTCTGCAGGACATTAGAAATGCAGTGGAGACACTTGAGTCACACCACATGAAGTCAGCCTGACTCCAGCACAGCTCATTATCTCCAGCCTCCTTGGAATGTAGTTTGCAAAGGCTTCATACATATGGTAGAGCACTTAAATACACAGCTTCTGAGCTAAAGCAAAAACTCTCCAGGATCTGAACTGATTGATCACTGGGAGAAGAGAGCTGAGCTCAAGGTGGTTCTGTATGCAGAGCTGTGTCAGTGCCCAACCCAGTTTTGTCTGTAGACGTGTGAACATCAGCGGTATAATACTAACGGTAACTTGCTGCAAATAATGTTTGTATGTATCAGTGTATCTTGAAGCAGCATGTTGGCAGATTTAAAGTTACGATTATTTGAAAGCATATTTACCTCTCACGGTGTTCTGCTTTGTCACCTCTGTGTTGCAGTAAAACTGGCTATTTGGGAATCCTTATTGGATAACTTTGTGGAATCTATCCAGTCAATTCCTGAGGTGAGGTCTTGTTTGCACCTCTCCCCTCCTTTTCTCCTGTGCTTTGTAAAGGATCAGTCCGGACACAGCTAAGGATATGGAAAAGGCAATTGAATGCTGAACACGTTTGGTGGTAAAGCCATCAACATAGAGAAGCTCCAAATACCTGCAGAGTGGTGGGACAAGAAATCATCAGTCTTTAAAGGGCTGGGCGTGGAGTTCTGCATTGGAATAATGTTTCCCATGTTGTGCCTCTGTCACCTGCCACTGTTGAATGTGTATGCATACCAGAACAAGCAGCATTTAAAAACCTGGCCAAACAGAGCACGTGGCAGCTTGGGCTGAAAGTAATGTGCTTTAACTTGAATATAATGAAGAGTTTGAGTGAATTACTTAAATGACAGTTTTTCATGAGACTTAATTAAAGTACAAAGCCCATATGAGGTCACATATAAAAATAAGATTCATAGAGTTCAAAAGAGGAAACATAATTTTTATTAATTTTTTTATGACGGAAATAAATGGTAATACATTGTTTGTTGTAAAGAAGTCTATTAAAAGGCTAAGTTGTGGCCAGGTACAAGAACACAGTCATGACTTAAAATAACAATAGTTGGAAGAAAAAACAAATGATCTGTTGTTCAGGAAATCATTCACAGAAAATGGTCCAGGATTTTGTATAGATACTGATGACGACTCAGTGATCTATTGAAAAACCTGGATGACCAGTTGCATGGTGATACTGTTACAAAGCTAGATAAGCAAGGCACTAAGCAAACAAAACTCAAATGTTTATAAGTATGATATGGATTCAGATTTTAACTCATATACATATTTCAGGCTGTAAATCTCCAGACTACTTAACTTCTAGTACATGCTGCTTGATCAAACCGTGAAAAACTTGTTCCTTTGCAGATACTGAAGTCACGAAGGAAGGTGAAACTGTCTCATGCAGATGTAATGCAGAAAATTGGAGAACTCTTTGCATTAAGGTAACTTTGTTGGTTACACCCAAGACATTGTATTACAGAGAACTTAGTTTTTAAGTTGTGCATGATACAAAGACTAGAATACATGCTAAACTTAGCAGGGTGGGGTGGGGAGAATTCCATTAACCTTCCTTTGGCTGGAGACTCCGTGTGCTGTTACGTTATGTCATGTCAGGGGACCCACTGGCTCACCACTGACACTATGGCATCTCAACGATAGGCAGGCATTATGCAGTATATTGTAAATGGCCAAATTCCACACCCTTTTTCCTCCCCTGGGTCCAGCAACGTGTGTCTCATAACCACTAATTATAGTAGATACTAGAGTATGCAAAGGATTCCAGGAGGAAGCACAGGGGCAGGCAGAACTGTTAACTACAGCCTCGACTTAGGAAAACCTTTCTGCGAGTTCTGTTCTTCCCTTGACTTACTCAGAAACCACTGCTATGTTGTAAGAATTTAATGGGGTTTTTTCCCCTCTCAAGTGAAATTTGGCCATTGGGAACACAGAGCATTACATGCTCTTCTACAAAAAAACTGAGGGAAGAAAGAGGTAAATTAAAAACGCAATTCCTGTTTTAAACATTGGATTTTACATCCTTACTTGAAGAACTGTTCAGTAACAAACAATGATGTTCTAAGTGTCCAAAGGTTTATGTGAGCAGTAGGTTAAGGGTGGGAGATTTTGGCTATTAGCCTTTATAATGTTGAGATGGTAGCCTGGGTCTGAAAGGTGCACTATGCTCACATAGCCAGCATGCAGTACCAGTCACACTTAAGAGTTCTGAGAGATAAACAAGCTGTTAAGGAGCTCCCCCGTAACTAATTTATGTGCTACTTCGGCAAGCTACTAGCATAGTCAAGGACTTCTCCACAGATACCAAAAGTTAAGGAAGGTGACAAGGTCAGGAGGCAGTGTTGCCATAAGGCAAAACTAATTTATGCTCAAAACTGTTATACAGTATAGTAGTATCAGAAAAGTTTCAGATGTGACCAATTTTAAACATTCACAATTGTATTTTTATTATGAAACGAGATTCTTTCCATACTTTACTTAATTACAGGAAAACTTTCTTGTTTCTTTTAACTGCTGTGTAACTATTTGGTCCTATATTCACCAAAAGGAACTTTGAACTACTATAGTACCTATTCTTTTTAGACATCGTATAAATCTGAGTTCAGACCTGCTAATAACACCAGACTTCTACTGGGATAGAGAAAAACTGGAAGAGCTTTATGACAAGACTTGCCAGTTTCTCAACATTAATCGCAGAGTTAAGGTAGGTGTCTTATCAGAATTTTCCACACTCAGATCAGCTGTCTTTGGCTCAGCAAGGTTACAGACTGCTCCACAAATGTCTTTTAATTGTAGAAACTAATAAAGAATAATAGGATCCTATACGCTATCCCCTTTTCTACGTGTTCGTAACGCACTCGCATCTTTTACCCAGTTTAGGTTACCAACCCTGCCTCACATGAATGGATTGCTTATTTCCTGAGCCACTAAATTAGGCTCTAAATAGTTATAAGAAGAGGAGATTTAATTCTTGTTCTGAAATGTGTGCAAGAAAACAAGTTAAAAAACTGAGATGTGAAGCAGTCTTCTTACTGACATGATCATTCAGGTCAGTTCACTGAAGGGTGACATAATGCTTACTGCTGAATCAGAATAAGAAGCACGAAAACTACCTCTTCTGATGGTACAGCAACCTTAAATATTTAGTTACTTTTGAGGCATTCCAGTAAGCTGTATCTTCTTTTGCTTGTGTCTGTTGTCATGAGTAGGTATCACCCAGAAGCAGTTTAATACCTGCAGATGCATTATTTTTGTGAACCTATTGAAATAACAGATTCATTTATATTGAAACTGCTTGTTGTTTGTGCATGTTGCCTTACAGGACCTTCTGTTCTATTCTTTCGCAGAACAGTGCTAGAGTGCTAACACCTTTCTAATTCTGTTCAGTGAGCCCTTCTGTGGATTATGTTCCTTCATTTAGTGATCTCATTCCACTTACATATTTCCCATGTATTTGGAATCTCTTGCAGGTAATGAATGAAAAGCTTCAGCACTGCATGGAACTGACAGACCTAATGCGAAATCACCTGAATGAAAAGCACGCTCTGCGCCTCGAGTGGATGATAGTAATACTCATCACCATAGAGGTTGGTGGGTTTTTTTCCCCGCTGTCTCACTGAAAATGTAATAACAAGTGCAATTTATATACTTCATAGTTTGAGAATCAAGATTATTTTATTAATGTAAATGTACTGTACAAGGGGCGTAGTCTTCAGTTCTTTGCAAATAACTTTTGAATTGCAGCTACAGTTATTTCTCAGATTATCTCATTTACAGTATAAGCTGGTTTAAGGATTATTAAATCAAATAAAAAAATCATATCAATATGTTTGCTATTCCACAGGTTCTGTTTGAACTTGCAAGGGTAGTTTTCTGACAACAGAAGAAACTCAGGAAGAAGAAAACTTCACAAAACCATAAAGACCATATGGCCCAGAAAATTGTCTATCATATGCTTCTGGAAAATAGTGGAATTTTGTCTCTTGATAAATATGTACATCATCTACTCAAATAAAATTTAAAAAAAAAAAAGTCTGTGAACTTTATTTCCAACTGCTGTACTAGTGATGTTAGAGAAGTCGTAATCTATAGATGTGCTAGTGTAAAGCTGAGATACTAATGATGCATTTGCAGGACTGATGCAGAGAAAGGTTTAGCTTTGTCTCCTTCATAAGCAAGGACAGAAGGATGGATCCCTTTTGTGCTGACTCCGTTAATTTGGTGAAGAACTGTGCTGCCTTGTCCCCTTGACAGTTAAAAAGATGCTGAGTACTTAGCTACTTCATACATTAGTGACTGATGATTAAATTCTCCCTCATTTTCCCCAGCTCCTTCTTGGATAGCCATGACATCGTCCCAAGCCTGGGAAGAGCACTACTATTTGTTATCCTTAAGTTACCTGGCATGATTTTAATATACCTGGCAGGTATATTTAATGTTATGTTCTACCCTATCACAAAAAGGTATTTACATACTGGTATGGGAATACATTTATTTAGAAGGTATTTATATGAAAGGGGAACTAGCTGAACTTTATCTGAGGTCACAGGAAGCTGTAGCAGAATGAGAAACTAAAGTAAGGTTCACAAAATTTCTCTGTTACTAGACTGTCTATCTTATCATATTACCTGATTTTTACCAGTACAAGTTGCAAGGAGTGAATTAGCATAGGGTAAGATGTCTTAATTATCCCCTAAGGTAAAAGTTTTTGTTTTGTCTGTCTTTGGACTGTATTTAAGAGTTACCAAGTCAAACACCTCAAAATAAGAGAAGCACAGTTACTTTTGAAACCTTAAATCAGTTTATATCAGCACATAAAATCGTAGCCATAAAAATCACGCTCTATTCTTCCCGTCAAGCTCCCAACCCCATTTACTGTGTTGAGCAGCTCTTCACAGTTTTGCAGCTTCAGTTAAAGCCTCAACTGTACATTAAAACTTTGTATCCATCTTTTTCACAAGGTACCCAGTGGCAGCTGCATCAAAGTATGAGGGGGTTTTGTTCTAACAACTAACCATACAGTCTCCTACAAAGTGAGAATATTCTCGCTATATTACACGTAGAGAACCAAGCTGGGAAGTTGAGTGTGTCAAGAACCTAACTTGACCTTCCACAGCACAACATACACAGAGAGCAGAGCCCTCCTGTGACCAGACAGCACTTGGGAAACTCTCTCCCTGCCTGCAATCTTTGTTTCGGCTTGAACCTGGAGATCTCGAGGGGACTCTGTGCCAGTGTGTGCATGGCCTCACCAGGAGGAAGTTTTATGGCAGAGCCAAGATGAGGCTCCAGCTCCAGAAGCAACACAAAACTGCCTGAGCTGTGTGAACACGCCCATCTTTTGTCTGCCCCGTCCAACACGCCTTCATCACGTAACTGAAAAGAACCATCTTCACTACACAGTTTGCAGAGTCTGAGTCTTCACCAAAATGGGTCTATTCTAACCAGTGAGGGTCACCTCGGGGAAAAAAATAAAGACGCAATAGCAATAAATATAGAATATACAGGGAAAACCAGGGAGGAGTCCTGGTATATCCAGAACTCTAAAATTTTAACCTTTTTAACAAAATGATGCCTGAATGGCAAAATTCTGTTCGTATGGAACCTTGTTAGACCATCCTTTATAAGGATCCCAACTGTGCAGACTGCTTCTGTGTTTTTTTTCCATCAGATGAGGTAAAGGATAACTCATAGATTATTTTCTTTGGCAGATCTGCTAGAAAGTTGTCATAAGACTAGCTATTTGTAAAACAGCAAAGAAAGCTGAGAGTAGGGACTCCTGACTTCCAGCCCCATTTTTGTGGGTTAATAGCTCTACTGGCTGCAGAGTCAGTCCCTGTTCTCAATTGTGTGGTTCAGTACATCAGCCCTGCTGGCTGGATGAGCAACTGCCTATACATCACACCTCCCTGCAAAAATCTGATGTAGTTCTCTCTGCAACAATACCATATATTCAGTCCAGCCAGCACATACCAGCTTGGATGAGAAGGATGTTCTCACGAATGTTAAGCACCTGCCTGAAACAAAAATACAAAAACACTAAAACATGTAAGAAAGAGTCTCTCCTTCCCCATTCTTAGTCCTAGGAACTGAACAAACTTCAGCTCAAAGTTTGGTAAGGGGGGAAAAAAAGACAGATACTTTGTGCCCACTAAATGAGTTTATTTACTGACAGCTAAGTAACAAAATTGCCTCATACAGGAACCTACCAGACATTAAGACAGGACACAGATGGATGTCTTTGCTAGTGGTAATGGTTGTGGTGAACCTTTTCCACTTGATGGACCCTTCATGTGTAGACCAGTTTAGAAATTGCAAAAGGCACTGGTGTACCGAGTTTGCCAGTTTACTTTTCTCAGTCACTTTTCCTAGACCATCAAGATACTGGCCAAGGAAAGCCTACAGGCTGGAGACTACTGATCCGTGATGCGCTACCTTCCTTCACTGGACAGAATTTAACATCTGCCAAGAGTGTCATTATCCTTGTCTACAGACTGGTTTATGATACTAGTGTGACAACTACCAAAAAGAAATGCAGAGTGAGGTACTCAGATACAGTAAGTGATATGCATGGTGTTTAAAAAACAAAACCACTGCCCAAAACATGTGTTGTCTGGGGGCAAAAAAAGCTTAACTATCAGTCTTAACTAACTAGGAGGGGAGAAGCGCGTCCTGAAATCTATATAGCCCCAGCTGAGAAAAGGATTTTTAAGAGACTGTAATTCTTTACAATCATCAGGAAAGCAAAGATCTTTGTTACTCTGAGAAAATTATTTTGCTGTGACTGTACACTGTAGGAGGTAGCCTGTTTCTCCTGACCCCCAAGTGCCTGCCAGTGACATACTTCGTGACATTACCTGTGTACTCTGTACTACACATAAACCCCAGGTGGCTGAATCTCAGAAAACTAAGCAATTCCAACAGTTTGGGGTCCTCCAAAGTTTTTGACAGAGTAAGAGTTGGACAGACCTAGCCACATAGGGGAAGCAGAACAAAAAATCCCCTCTCCTCACACACATAGCATGACAACCACCCCCATTTCTAATTCTTTAAACAAATGTTATTAAACAAAATTAAAACAAGGGCAAGCATTGTTTTTTTTCCTTCACTCTACTTTGAGCTGTTGAAGGCATCACAGCTGCAGCTAGTATCACCGTTCCCCTCTGTTAGTGCTTTGCCCCTTTATGTCCATCTTCAAGCTCCAGCCATTCAAGAAATACATTTTCCAAACTGAGGAAATATGACTTACTAAACAATGGTAACTGCCAATTACTATTGCCCCTCCATATACTTTTTAACTTTCCTAACTAAGCTTGAGTCAATGCTGACGAACTCTCCATTTATTCAAAACTGTTTATTAAGTATCTCATGAGCTTAAAGTCACCATTTAGATGATACTACATAGTAATGTGAACATAGTATCAACGTTATTTCACCTAGAGCATCTTTCTCTACAGAATACCTCAGCTGCATGAGCTTTAAAAATGCACTCAACTACAGTTGCAGTTTGAATTCTTTCTTCTAAGGAAAACAAAACATGCAAGTACATATATTACTGTAACTTTATAGTCATGCTCCACTAAAAACATCACTCCGGTCAAGAATGCGTAGTCACGTTTGAACTTTTCCAGTTAAAAGCGGGCAGGGCCCATGTAACAGGCTAATGTAGGACTAAGGCAAAGCCAGAAAGCAGAGGGCTAATCTACACTGCAGAAGCTGTGTCAGTTCAGTTACATCCACAATTCCTGATGGAAATGAGACTCCTAACAAGAAAAATTCTATACGTACAGCTAAACCATTTTCTTAGATAACATATGTTGTACTAGCAAAATGATTTTTTATTATTATTATTACTACTTTCTCCCCTGGTCTGAATTGCAGCTACTCACTAGCTGTTGATAAAGCTTTGTTCATCAGGTGTAGAAACAATTCCTAATTAACATATGGATACCAGAAAAACATACTAGCCTACAGAATGACAAAGATCTATTTCTTCTTTTTTTCACCTTATACAGCGTACACAAAACGTGGCTTACGCACCATAGTTCTCCTTCACCTCTAGGACAGCCAGACCTACTCACAACAAAAATGTGAGAGCTCGGATCTGCTTGGGGGCTGACCACTCACCTGTCATGAGTGTACCCCAACAGCCTCCCCACGCCAAGGAAACCAAGGCAAGAAAAAGCAGAGCTGTTCCACAACTGCTACTGTAGCCATACGTCAGGGGTTTTCCTGGGGATCACTTTTACGTGCTCCGTGCTTCCAATGCAGTGTGAAAGATGAGAGAGATTTGGACTGAATGTGTGAAAAATTCTAACAGGGAAGGAGAATATAGCCCTGGATGAAAAAGGCTGGAGACTATCAGAGGTACAATATTTACTCATCTAGCAAGAAGCTACTGCAACTGTCACGCATCCCACCGAGCCCTCTCACCAACATAAATCAGAAGTGGAAGTGTTAGAAATGGCAGCTGTGCTAATAAAACAGATTTACAGCACTGATATAAACTCACGTTTTACTACAGTTGTAGCAGCGTGGAAGCGGTGTCCCACACCTTCAGAGAAAAGTTCCCACCCATTGCCCAGGACACACACTCCCAGCTCCCCGCGGCGTCGGGAGAGCCAGCAACGGTCCTGCAGGAGTGGGTCAGTGGTGCCACAGAGCTCTTCAGAACTGAGACTCTGCTCTCTGATTTTTCAGAAATGCTCAGAAATTTGAAAACTCACTGAAAATCTTAGTTTAAGCCTGATTAATGCTACTAGAGCTGTTAAGGTTTTTACTATAATGATAAAAATCTACTATTCCATTCTCTATTTCAACCAAACTCTACCGAAAAGACACACTAACAGGACTTGGGTCTGTCTGGATCGTGTTCCTCCCACTGCTCAAGTGAATTTTTACTCAGATTAGCAGACTCCTCATCTCATTAACACTTAAATCATCAGCAGTATGCTCAATTACAATGCAAAATATGATTTTACCAGACAAAATTCTGCCTTTAATCTGGGTACGTGCAGACCAAAGCAAAGCCAAAAACCTAGGGACTGATCCTATCATCAACAGCAACACAACTCAGAATGCTCTCAGATGTGCAGCAATATCTGAATCAGTCTGAACAGTCCTTTCAAAAAGTCATAAAACTAGGAAAGGAGCCCTAAACAAGTATCTCAAGAAACTGGGGGGAAAAAATCAGCATATAAACACTAAAAGCACAATAATACCATTTAATGAGACAAGGATAAATTTTAATCACAATTTCAGCTGCATGGATTGTAACTATGTTTAAAAAAAAAAAAAAGATGAGATGGAAGTAAAATTTTAGATTCACATCTTAAGGCTGGTGTCCAAAATGCAACAGATGAACTGCTTATTGCTCCCTGTAACACAGATGACACATCTCAGGTGTAAGCCAGCATCAGAGGTATGAAGTTTGGCAGTGTTAAACTCAATACAGAAATCTTTCTACAGATTTCAATGGACCTTGAATCAGACAGGGTACTTTTAAATTAAGAATTGCATTATTGCAGGATTAAAGTATTGTGGTCCAAACCAAGGTGCTTTAAAGCTGAATTATGAGCTACTAATAAAAAACCCATAACTAAGTTAATTTTTCTCCAGTTTCAGAGACAGCACAGAGGAGAATCCCACATGAATGCCGACACAGTAGTACTCAAGTGCAACATAGAAGAGAAAAAACAGGCTACAAAGCCAGACAGATATCTGCCAGAAACACACTGGTTTTCCTAAACAGCCCACGCAATTTAATTAAAAATTATATCACTTTCATCATGTTTCATGAGAATGAGACTAATCTTTCACTACTACGTGACTTATGTTGCAATGTCCATCTACTCTCTTTACTTTGTATTTAGTTTGCAGAGCTGAAATGAAAGTGAAATGTACAGCGAAAAGATTTGCCAAGACGGCTGGTTAAGTACACTCTATAAACTTTTGCCATGCGCTCACACAGCGGAACTCAGAGAGCTGTTAGAAACTCGTCTCTTGTAGTTCAGCGCATCACAGGTACTTGAGGCGGGTCCTAAAGTCACAGTTCTGTTCAGCTGCTTTATTCAAAATACTGCAACAGCAGCACACAGACTACCAGCTTTCAGCTCCGCTAGAATTAAAAATAAGTTGTTGGGTTTTGAGGTTGGGGTTTTTTTTTTTAGGACTTAACTACTTAGTTTTCAAGTGCAGCTTAACTTGGATAAATAAATTAATATTCATGAGCTATACAATGCAAAAGGACTCAAGCTGTGTCAATCAAGACTTCCATTAAGTTCAGTAGGAGACGGCAGAGTCAAACTCAGGTAAAACTGGTCTAGTCCTTGTTCAGTTTAGATCCTCTAAAAATAACAATAGCCTGGGATGACTGCAGTCATCCGTTGATCTACAAACCAGACAAGATACAAGACTCCTCCCTTTCTCAGCACACTTGCTGTCAAGACACTGAATTAAAAGAGTTTGGGCCTTTTTTCCATAGCACATCTTATTTAACAACTGTGGAAACATCATCCCAGCTACAGCCAGCCCCCCACAAGCTTGCTTAGATAAGTACCTTAAAAAAGGTAATGATAATCTGGACCTAATTCAAATCGTTGACATTGTAGCAGTATGCTGTTCCTAAGGAACAACAGAAAGCCTACTTAAGGACAGCAGGAGCAGGCCCCCAGGGCAGGGGGTGCAAAGAAACACTCTTCAACTATTGCTGACCAAATGTCTTCCTACAAGGTTTTCAACAACGAAGTTTCTCCCCAAAAATGGTTTTGTCGGCGCCACTGCTCCAGTTAGCGGACGTCACCTTACAACACAGTGCAGATCTAGGCTGTGCCCAGACCAGTTTTCCGACTCGGAGAAATCACACTGAAGCCCGACGCAGGGCTCACCCTTCCATTTCTTCAGGGACTTCCCAGCCTCTTGCTGGAGACGGCCTCCCTGCTCCACACTAACGGCTCTTGAGTTAGTAACTTTGGCAAGACCGACAATTTTTTTCATGTATGGCAGTGTCCGTTAGTGCATTTATTTGTGCGGTTTTATAA
Organism: Burhinus oedicnemus; assembly: GCA_008921705.1. Taxonomy (NCBI): domain Eukaryota; kingdom Metazoa; phylum Chordata; class Aves; order Charadriiformes; family Burhinidae; genus Burhinus; species Burhinus oedicnemus. The sequence continues at coordinate 1,357,709 of VFFE01007510.1, forward strand.
GCACCCATGAATTCTATAGCATGCCTTAGATTCGGATAGAACGAGGCCTGGCTACAGCCGCCTTCCCTCCGCACTCCACCGTAACCGAATCCGCCACTGCGCAAAGCCGCAGATTTGATTTTTGCAGAAGACTGGTATGTGTCGTCGTCCCCCCTTAAAAAGCCGAGTTAAAAACATCCGAGTTCAAATAACTTGTCCACCTAAACAGACAACAAGCCCAAGCTTCCCACGCGTGTGCTCTGAACGGCTCCTTTTGACAAGCGAACTCCTGACCTGCCGTACCACAGGTGCCCCGCGGCGCACCCAGCACCGCTTCGCACAGCCCGGCCGGGCCCCGCAGCCTCCCCCGGCCGCAGCACCGAGCGAAGACCGCGCTATAAATGACACCTCGAGAGAAGCCCGGGGGGACGGGGACACCCGCTCACAAAGTTCGTGCCCGACAGACCCGGGACACCGCGTCCCGCTGCGCTCCTACAAGCCGCCGGTTTGTCCCCGTCTCCCCCCATCGCCGGTGGCTCGGCGGGAAGCGGCGGGACGCACCTGCGCCCGCCACTTCTCCCCGGGAGAGGCGGGAGGGGACACGAGGGAACCCCCGCCCGCCGACCCCAGCCTCGCCTGGCCACCAAGCACCGGCCGGCGGGCGCCACCCGGTTCCCCCCCGGCGTCGAGGCCGGGCGCCCCCGGCGGCGGGCAGCCTTCTGCCGCCGCGGCAAGGCCGGCAGGGCGCCGGGAAGGCGGCGGCGAGCGGAACGAAGCGCAGCGCAGCGCCGCCCCGTCCCGTCCCCGCACGCTGCCGCGGCCCCGAACCGGGCCCGCCGGGGAGCCGGCGGCCTCCCGGCTCGGCGTCCCGCAGCCCGGGCGGCGGAGGGGCGCTGGCAGCGGCGGGGCCGTCCCCGCCCGGCGGCGAGCGGCGAGGGCTGGGGGGGAGCGCACGGGCCCCCACCCCCCCGGGAGTTTTAAAGGGGCAGCGCGCCCGCCGCAGAGCCCGCGCCCCGCTCCGCCGGGGACGGTGGCTTTCGGCCCGGGGCCTGGGGTAGAGGG